>CM031705.1:13289865-13537705 GCA_018466805.1 Hippocampus abdominalis | reverse complement strand
AACGGCCGCCTGTGTACCATCTTTCTTTGTAAATATCTCATGTACAATATGGGCACCTGCGGCTTATAGACAGGTGCGGCTATGTGTGTACAAAAGTTTTTTCCTTTAAAAATGTAGTGGTGCGGCTTATAATCAGGTGCGCTCTATAGTCCGGAAAATACGGTGTATATATATTTATTTATTTTAAACAATGTAAGGAATTCCCAGTTGTCTTGAAGTCTGTTGCTTTGGTGGGGTCAAGGTGTGTTATTTGGCAAATGCGAACATGCTTTTTGTTGTCCGGGGCCTTGACTTCTTTTCCAGGCTTGGAGGCTCGGCTTCCATAAGTAGGAGCAACAGTTGCCAAATGCCTGCCGACTGGTGTCAATCGAATGAAAGCGAGGCTTGGCATTCGCCCAGCAGTATGTGGGCTGCGATGACCACCGGTGCACCGCAGCAGTCAAAACAAGTGGCGTTCACGATAGCAAGAAAAATTCTTGACCTTGGAGTATTGTGACAAAAGCATGTTAAAACACTGTTTTTATTTTGGAAGGAAAACGTATGTTTTGGATGTTTTTTTTTTTTTTTTATTTTTATCATATCTTCGGCACTGTGCAGTAAAAGTATTTTCCAAAACGTACCTCTCTGCATTGTAGACTTGTGGGACCAGACAGATGTCAGCCATGGATATCTAAAGGCAAAACGAATCCAGTCAAACTAGCCCTAATATGCCATCCTCTTCATTTTCATTCCGTTCCTTTGAAGTTCTTACCTCATCGCCGACACAATACTTCCAGCAGTTGCTTCAGCAGTGGCTCAAGAGCTGGATGAGTGCAAATATTGACATGATTAATATTCAAACGTCTTGCTGCTGGTGTCTGACGTCAGCTACTGACCTTCAAAACCTCGATTAATAAAGTATTGCGCCCACTGCGCCTTCTCTGCGCCTATCTTTTGGATCACGTGTAGATTCTGACACATCCAACAGATGAGGTTTATCAGTGATGTGATATCAACCTGTTGTGTCCCTGTGTGTTGAAGTACCAAAAAAAAAAACTCACCTGCAGAGGTTGAATCCCAGAAGCTATGAGGTCACTTATCATCCGAACCTGAGCCCTCTTTTTGGGGTCCAAGGGCAGGAGGCGCGGTTCGGGCCTTGTTTCATCAATGTACTGGATTACCGCCAGCTGTGTTGTAGGCCAAACAATATTAATATCACATCTGAGAGAAGAAACAAAAACAAAAACTCATGAAGAATTAAGCTTTTGGGTGGAGCTCACCGACTGAGAAAGGGTCACGCCGTCAATTTCAACTGCGGGCACTTGCTGCATTGGGTTTAAAGTCTTGTAGTCTTCTGTGAGCTGTAACATACATTTTGTTACTAGAATTCCTGATTTGCTTTCTATTTTTGATTGCTCATGTAAGATGTACCTGCTGACCTCCATCTTTGATCAGATTGACGGGCACCTGGTCATATTCCATACCTTTCAGGGCGAAAGCTGGTGAACAAAATGGTTAAATATCACTAAACGATAAAATGGGAAAATGGAGAGCAGCGCAGTGAGTGGACTAGTGGTTAGCATGTCTGTCTCTCCGTTCTAAGGTTCCCATACAATTGATGCATATTAAGTTAAATGAAGACTGCAAATGATAAAATGGGTATGACTGAGTGGAAATGGTTGTCCGTTCCCTGCAAATGGATGGTGACCAGTCGGGGGTCTACCAGCTTCTCACGCAGTCAGCTGTGACCCGAATGAGGACAAGTGCTGTGGAAAATGGATAGCAAGTAAAGAGAGATTAAGGACTAACTTACCAATGCGCACCCGCCATGAGCAAGAGCTTCTGAAGTATCCATGGAGCACGGGCTGAATGAAATCAACAGAAGAACATGGCGTCATTACAAATCAAAAAGATCTCGAGTGCTGCAAATCATCCTTTTTTTATTTCGTTTTAAGGTTCACCTTGGTTTGCTCAGACATTGCTTCTCAGTCAAGTTTGTACACTGAAAAAAAAAGTTCTACCGAGTTGACCACAGCCGAGTCCTCTCATAGCCAATAGGATGCGCTCCTCGCATCCCTCCTACCTACTCTTTGGTCCATGACTAAGCAACATCGGGGTCCACGTCTGCTTTACATTAGCCACCATGAACAAACAGGACGAACAAGCAAACAGTAACGATTCGGAAGTACACTACCTTTGCCAGGAGAACACAGGATAATCGCATTGTCAGAGCCGGGTTAGCTTTTTATTTCCTTAACGTTTGCTCATAAATGTCGTCGTGGAAGTGACCCTGTTATTCACTCGTCCCAAACGGTGTATGCGCCTGATACTGTACTGAGATGTACTTTTGCCACAAATGTTGATGTTTTGGAAGTATAAATCAAAACAAGAAACAGGAAGTGTTTTGCGTGTCGATTGGTCAGAATCCGTTGTGTAGGCGGGACTTTGCAAATTGTCTCCCGATTATTGGACCAAATCGCTCAACGTCAACCAACCAGACTGCCCTTTTTTACAACCTTTGGTGCAGAGTTAGGACCAATGGTGAGCTTTAAATTTACATAAGCCCCGCCCACCCGTTTAAAACGAAAACTGAGCGCGGTCGTCTTCAGGTCATCCTCTATTCACCTGACGAGAAAGTTAAATTATGTGGACGTACATCTCCGCCATGGCCTCCTTGCCTTTAAGATCAACACTCAAGACAAAGGTAAAATTGAAACCATGTGTCGTTGATGCAGTAGGGCGTGCTACTTTGGCAAAATGTGAGGTCATTGGGGCTTAGACTTGTTTACACACCTCGCAGACAGGATTAGCTTCACTTGTATCCTCTCTAATGTGATTTTATTTTAATAATTACAGGTATTGGCATTTCACAAATATATATTTGTGTGATATGTGCGCGGCTTTCTAATATGTTAACACAACCTCACATTAAATTGCCTTTTTTCCCCCTTACCCCAACAGATCCCGTTTAAAGCTGGAAGTAGGTGCTACTCCTCCTCTAAGGTCAGTTTACGCCTTTTTACAGGTTTGCACATAATTTCTATTTTGACATCGAATATGTTTTAAATTACCTGTTTTTTTCCATGAACCTCTCTTCATAGCCCACCACCAAGCTGTTCATCGATGGGAAGTTTGTTGAATCCAACACATCAGAATGGATTGATATTCACAATCCTGTAAGTATTCTGTCATAGCAGCAACATGGTTTTGGGATCTTAACACTGAAGCCTAATATGTTGTTTTTTTTTTTTGGCATACTCTCAGTACACACACAAGTTTTACCCGACACTTGCAGTTTCATTGATGCAAATATGGTGCAACCAGTGTACTTATTTAAATTAAAAGGCCCCTGCTGACATCAACTACTCAAATATTCATACAGTTAATCTGCACCGCAGGCGACCATGAGGTGATTGCCCGTGTACCCAAAAGCACGCAACAGGAGATGTCTGCTGCCGTCGACTCCTGCTCCAGGGCCTTCCGCTCCTGGTCCGAGACCTCCATCTTGGCTCGGCAGCAGGTTTTTCTGCGCTATCAGCAACTCATCAAGGACAACATTGTAAGGCAAAGGTTTAAATAATGCGACCGTTTACTCCTGAGTTCAACTGGTCCTATCGTGTCTCAGAAAGAACTTGCCAAGTGCATCACAGTGGAACAAGGCAAGACCCTCGGAGATGCAGAGGGCGATGTGTTCAGAGGATTGCGTAAGTAACACGTGTGCTTGTGCGTGTCTGGGCTTTAACTTTTGGTTACACAAATGGTTAATGAGTTATGTCGGCCACACGGAACAAAGGACACTCCACTCTGTTTGACCTTTCGGTCTCAAACTCTCATAAAAAAAATGGAGTTCCAATTTATGTTCGGAGAATGTACTCGGAAGAAGAAAGTAGAATTTTTTTTAGTGCCGTAGAGGGAAGAAGTCATTATGTTTAGCTGGTGGCTCTCGAACTAAATATTGAAGTTGTGAGTCTTTAAATATTCTCTATTAGGTGACCTACGATTTGTGGAAAAATGTGATTAAAGTTTCTACTTTTCACTCCTTTTTGAATACTAGATATCCGAGTTGCTTTGCTGGAGCTTTTAGATTTTGCTTCACGTCTGAAAATTGATATATGTTCGGTATAATGGCTGAATTATGTCCACAACAGACTGTAGCAATCCAAACCCGATCTAACGTCTTTTGACGGAATTAATAAAGTGCATTTCTTGTGTGATCTCAGAGGTCGTGGAACACGCCTGCAGCATCACCTCTCTGATGCTTGGCGAAACTCTGCCCTCCATCACTAAGGACATGGACACGTACACGTACCGCCTGCCCCTGGGCGTATGTGCCGGCATCGCCCCGTTTAACTTCCCCGCCATGATCCCGCTTTGGATGTTTCCCATGGGAATGGTGTGCGGCAACACGTACCTCCTGAAACCTTCGGAGAGGGTGCCAACGTGCGCCATGCTGCTAGCCAAGCTGCTGCAGGATGCTGGAGCTCCCGACGGGACCCTCAACATCATCCATGGGCAACATGACGGTAGGTTTGTCCAGCAGATTTGTGTGTTTTTCCATTTCCAATTCTTTAAAATGTAACCCAAAAAAATTTAAACATGCTTCAAAGTACATTTTGTCGCAGCAGTAAATGCTTAGGATAGCGACTTCTGTGAATAGCAAAAATCTGTGAGTAATTGAGGACCACCTGAAAGGGTTTTTACTTTCCTCTAAATGCCACAAGATGGTGTCAAAGCACTTTTTTATTCCAAACAGACAAGGCTGTAGTCTGACCAAAATGCATCCCCTCATTTCAGCATAGTTTTCTTGGTGCCGCGAGACATTCTCAGGTGTGACGCGGTAAAATATCCAATTTGTATGCCTGTGAATCGCCCAGAAAATAATCGTGTAGTACCATTCCGTACCGCTAGGGAGCAGCAACAGCTAGCTAGCCAATTGCCTTGTGTTTCGACCACGAGAGACAAGCGAATTTGTGCCGCAAGAATGAAGGACGACAGCGAGACAATAAATATCAAAGATTATAAAATACTTTTTTCTTCATGTTCATTTGATTCCAATTGAAGCTGTTATAACATCATTCTTCAATGTTAAAAAACGGTTAAAGCAACAATATAACACGTTAATTGTTAAAATAAGCAGGGGGGGTTTTCTTCACATTTTCAGCTAGCGGTGTGCCGCGAGATTTTTTTCAATAAAAGAAGTGTGCCTTGGCTCAAAAAAGTTTTAAAAAACGCTGGGTTAAAGTGCCTAAACCTGACATTGAAAAAAGGTGTATGAATGCTTGTGTTTACTATTTGTACTATCTGTAGTTTCTTGACTGTATGACACAGTCGTAGAGCCTCACAGTGTTTGACGCATTAAGGGTTATGTCAAATTATGACTCCTCTTTATTGATCGGAGTGTTTGCTGTCACTTTATCTCCATTCTTCCCGCCGCAGCTGTGAATTTTATTTGTGACCATCCGACCATCAAGGCTATCAGCTTCGTTGGCTCCAATCAGGCGGGCGAGTACATTTATGAGAGGGGCTCCAAAAATGGCAAACGAGTGCAGTCCAACATGGTGAGTGTGGAACAGGCGAGGCCATGACATTTTCAAAATGGACACTAGGTGGCAGCCTCGTACAACACGTTCCTAATTCGGACACCAGTCCTGATGGGTTGAAGGAGGCTGTGTGCAATTCACAAAATGTATGTAGAGTACTGTGCAATTATGCCATTAACTGTGTCATAGTGACATACATATACTAGCAATGTATTTTCTATGAAATACAATCACAAAGCACTCAAAAGGATGACAAGTAGAAAAGGCAACGGTAAGCGAGGGAACACTGTAAAACTAAAAATCAGCTTTCATGTGCTTGTAGGGAGCCAAGAACCACGGTGTGGTGATGCCCGATGCCAACAAGGAGAACACTCTGAACCAGCTGGTGGGGGCTGCGTTTGGGGCTGCCGGTCAGCGCTGCATGGCTCTGTCCACGGCCATCCTGGTGGGCGAGGCTCGCGGCTGGCTGCCCGAGCTTGTGGAGCGCACTAAGGCGCTGCGCGTTAATGCAGGTACCCTTCTGGTTCAATTCCTTATCCAGACCCCCCCTTGGTTTCCCCCGGAGGCCTTTTGACCAAGCATAACAATCTTGGAGAAATAGAGAGGAACGATTTTCACCAATATGACGCACAGGAAACCCTCATGTACAATTTCTGAGGGAGTTCCTCGGGCAGTCCCTTCTGTTCTGTTATTTGCATGCTTCTGGCTAATGTTGTGGAATGTCGCTGCCACATCACGCGAGCGCCGGCTTACGTGTAACATTATAACCGCTTGTTTCTGGGGCCTGCTCAGGCGATCAACCCGGTGCGGATGTGGGGCCCCTGATTTCTCCACAGGCCAAGCAGAGAGTGTGCAGTCTGATCCAGAGCGCAGAGGACGAGGGCGCTAAGGTGCTCCTGGACGGGCGACGCGTTAAAGTCACGGGTTACGAAAATGGCAACTTTGTGGGTCCGACCATCATTGGCAATGTCACAGTACGTGTTTAATCCGATATTCCACTGCTTTCCAACCATTATTGAGACAAGGCAAACAATGGCCTCTTTAGTTGAACAGAAATCTATTCTATGAATGGCAGAAAGTGCATAGACAAGATGAGTGAATTGAACCTGCTGCCGTGAAGCGGAAAAGAGCCTTGAATACTGTTCATCCTACTTGCGCGGAAGTCTCTCACTGGTCTTGTGTAGGCATCATTGCTCGTGACTACACTCGTTTCGAGGCACAAGACTGGAGACGTTTTTTGTTTTTCTGTGCGGTCGCTACCACTGCGTCGCTAAACGCCCGACGTGCCTCAGCGCACCGTCATTGTCAGAAGCGAACTGCAGGGAAGCTCCACCCCCTTTTATTTACATGGACCCAGAACATGGTATCCTTCCACACAAAGTAGTACCAAACATTAAACAGTCGTGCCAGTGGCATACGTCGTCACTCAACAAATACTTTTGCCACTTTTCTATCGCTGGAATGGATGCCAGGAGATTATTTTTTTGTAAATCTACCATTTGTTGTCACTAAGTAATTGGGCCATGGCACACCTGTCAACTTGTACGTTTTCCCCGTATTTTATACGTTTTTTTTTTATCATTTCAAATCATGTACGGCGTATTACAACTTTTATACGGAAAAAAAACCAATTGTGAATCGATCTCACAAAGACTATTTTGTCTTAAATCCAGATCATCTCACCTGCTGTTAGCCAACGACAATGCCGTCGTCGATCGCTACTTTTGTCACGGCAACCCAGCAAAAGTAATTGTAAGCTTATGTAATATTATCATAAAGTAGAGCCATCCACTAAAAACAACGAACCCCTCAATTTACATAATCCACAATCGTCTATTTTTTCCCATCGCTGCAGTGATAAAGCATGATGTGCGCATGCGCAGTAAGCCGTTGACCGGGTTTTTGTTTTTTTAAGCGGAATCGTAATCATTTATAAGGGCAGCTATTGGCCGAGGTTGACAGGTAACGTGGTTGAGAATCACTGCAACAGATATTTTGGAGTCTTCATGTACTTTTCACCGGTCCTCCGACTTCCTTCCACATCCCCCCCAAGAAATGCATTTTCAGGTCCAATTTAGTCATTGTCCAAATGCCCTGCATATGGCCGACAACCAGCTCGCCTGCTGATGATGACAAACACTGTTAAAAATGGACGGATATTTCACAACCGCTTGTTGCTTCCCCAGCCTCAGATGAGGTGCTACACAGAGGAGATTTTCGGACCCGTGCTGGTTGTCCTTGAGGCCGACACTCTCGACGACGCCATCCACCTGGTCAACGGCAACCCATATGGCAACGGTACCGCCATTTTCACCACAAATGGCGCCACGGCTCGCAAATACACTCACGAGGTGGACGTGGGCCAGGTGGGTATGGATGACGCTAACTTTGTTTTTGAGCACAACGTATTTGCATCGTATCGTCATGGTTGTGTAATATTTTCAATGGGAAGAACCTCATGTTAAAAATGATTTTTTTTCCCATTTCTAGTATAGCTTGTTTGCCCCAAATCAAGACGTCCCAGTTTAATCAAAACAGAGGAACGTGTTCTATTAAAGATGGAGGGATTCCGATGGTCTTTTTTTAAGCATTTGTTTGTTTGCCGGTGGAGCCCAGTCATGCCGTGTTTGCTGTTCACATGTCTCGGAATGCTGTGCAGGCCATGTGCTCCACTCTTCTCCAACAAACACACATTTTTTTTTCACCCTCTATCCTCTTTGCCAAAAATCCACGGTTTCCAAACCTATTTGTGCCTTCTCGAATACTCTAACCACCCGTGCCATGTCTCCCTTACACTTGCAACAAACATGCCCCTCCCCTCTTTCCCGGTCCCTGCTTACTGTGTTTGCCAAAATTTAAGCCGCAAGTTATCTTTGTGCTGGCGCTTGTCCCTGCAATTTAGGCCCCGGGGTTTTTTTTTTATAAACCTCTCAAACATGGAATTGTTCGTTAAACTTTTTTTTTTTTTTTGCAGGTCGGAGTCAATGTTCCCATCCCCGTGCCTTTGCCCATGTTCTCCTTCACAGGATCAAGAGGATCTTTCAGAGGGGACATGAACTTCTATGGAAAACAAGTAAGCAAACAAATGTTTTCCGATCCTGGAAAGCAAAACAATCTCCCTCTTTCTGATAACACTGATCTTCTTTATTTGTATCCAGGGCATC
This sequence comes from Hippocampus abdominalis, assembly GCA_018466805.1. Lineage (NCBI taxonomy): Eukaryota > Metazoa > Chordata > Actinopteri > Syngnathiformes > Syngnathidae > Hippocampus > Hippocampus abdominalis. The sequence goes on along the minus strand of CM031705.1, from coordinate 13,529,022 downwards.
CAATTCTACACACAGATCAAAACCATCACTTCCCAGTGGAAAGCTGAGGATGCGACGCTCAAGAGTCCTGCTGTTACCATGCCAACAATGGGACGCTAAATAACCCATAATGACTACCGGGAACCTGGAAACGTCTCCGACAAATGACGACTGCTCGGTGACTTAATGGTACTTAATAAACAGTAGACTTTATCGTAATTCTGATAGCATTCAGGCAATCTATAAATGTATCACCACACTCCAGTCAAAATTTCAACTGCCCACCTACCTGCTGATAGAACTTGAACAAAAGTGACGGGACACTAGCTCATTACATCTCAAAATATTGAAAAGTGCTCCGCATGATTTCACCATTCGCGAGTAGGTGACTCGCAGAACCGGAACTGTTTTGGGAAGAGTAGCTAGCATTGGTCACCGGCCAGTTTCACAGTGAGAAGCAGCATGACATGCAGGGAATATTCCAGTAGAGTTCCAACATGCAGGGTGAGGTTCCATGAAGCGTCGATGAAGAAGAAAGCAAGGAGGTACATTTTTAAAGGCAATGCAAAGGATGGCCCGCAATTGGCAACAATGTGGCTACCAGTCAGGGCCCAACTAAAAATATTTGTTTTGAGATACTCTGTACCAGGGGTCGACAACTCAAAATGGTGAAAGAGCCACATAGGACCAACCCCCCCCCCCCCCAATATGTCTGGAACCGCAAAAAAATGAAAGCCTTTTATAAAACTTACAATGAAGGAAACACATGCTCAATGTATGTAGGAGACTGGATTGTCTGCGAATTGTTTGTTATTCATTCCTTTGTTGCGTGTTCACAAACGCCCCCATAGAATTTATTTTGTGATTTCCTCTATTGATTTTTTGTTTTGGTGCATTATTTTCGCTTTTCTTAGAGTCAGTGAAGTAAGCATGAATTTCCGTTTTTCGGAGGCTGTCTTTGAACGCCTCTCGAGTTGAACAGAAGAGAGAAGGCACGGAGTCGCACGCAGACGTGTCTGTGTTTGTCGAGACTGTTAAAAGCATAAATAAAGTGCACGTTTTTAAAAAAACCCACATGTATCTATATCTATTTGAGCTATATTAGCCTACTATCAAAATATGTTTCCATTTTCAAACATTTTTTATAAACCTCCAGGGAGCCACTAGATGTCGCTAAAGAGCCGCGTGTTGCCGACCCCCACTCTATACGATATGTATTTTTTTTATAAATAGAGGAAGTATGTGTCACTAAATCAAAAAAGTAATAAAATGGCAAAGCGGAAAGGAGTGATTGCCATTTTTGTGGGTTGTGAAGCGGGGACATGCATGCTTTTCCGCATTGTCGTGCTGAGATTTTTTTGGGAGGGGACGGGGTCATTCAACAAGAACATTCGTGAGGTCGATGATTTCGGCCAGACAGTCGCAATCTATACAAATCTTTCCAAAAGATGTGTAAGCTTATTGTAACCCAGACTTGTTTAGACTGTTATTTTATTGTTAGTTTCTGTAATGTGATACTGTGTTTTCCGAGAGACCATGAACGCACCGCAGCGCTCGGAGCGAGGACTCGTTTGCGAAGGAGACAGAACATTCTCGCACTTTCCCTGGTGGGTCGAAACGAAAGAGCGATAGATAAACTGGTCTTTGAACCTCTACCTGTGCAAGGTAGTAGAGTTGGATCCTGTGGCGATCTTTCTTTTTCTTTTCTTCCAAGGCGAGAGAAGGGTTTAGAAGAGATAACGTTCCTGGTGAGTGTTTTTAGTTGAATATGTCCGATTAGCATTGCTAGCATTCGATTTGTAACATAAAAAAAACAGTCAGGAATGAAGTTGATGAAAATGGATATTGTTCTTTGTTGATTTAAAATATAACCGTGTTGTTTAAAAGAAAAGGAGACCATCCACTGTACCGACAGTGCGCTCCTTAGCAAGCACATTAGCATTGAGCTAAGCTAACATGCTCACGGCGAGTAGCGCTGTGGCCTTCACCCGGGCCATGTTTACAAGATCGTTTACTTTCCCTAGCCGATTATTGCCACATTAAGTGAATGCCTTGCGCATTTTGTGCAGGCTGTTTTTTTTGGACTCATAGACCATCGAAAGATTGGACTTCGTCGTCTGTAGATTTGATTCCACGTGGGACGTCAGTGAAGGACATCTTGGACTTCAAAGCCACCCGTCCCCAGGAGGGTGGTAGGACCGTTGAAAGGATTTACATTTTTTTGAATGAAAGCAGTATTTTTTGTTTAAACTGAGATCTCAGTCGTTTTTTTCATGGGTCAGATCTGATACCAAAAAAACAACTTATTAGAACTGATAACAATTTAACTTGTGTTTCTTTCTTGTTCATCTATTTGTATTCTTGTTCTTGTTCAGTTTACTCCTGATGTAAATATTCATTCAATATATATTTTTTTGTAAAAAAAAAACTCAGTCAGTGTGTCTTCTCTCTGTTGGAGGTTTTCCCTTGACTCTAACTAGAGTCTGCTGTTGCCAATCTCACTGTGACCTTAAGTAGTGCACCCTAACTCAAATAGATTGGATAAATTGACACACCTGCGAGATATTGATTTATTTGACCTTTGACCACATATTAGAAGGGTGACGCTGAGTAGCTGCACCTAGGGTGGCTACACAATTTGGCGAGCTAGCCAGGAGATTGGCATAGCAGCTTCGTTACCTCCAACGTAACCCCTAAGACACAGGTGACAGATTAGTGTATTTGATTTTCTTTGCAAAAAAAAAAAAAAAAAATGGATCTTTGTGAACAATTTGGAATTGATGGTCAGAAAACCTTGGTTGTTACAGGGGTTGAACAAAATTGCACTGATGATAAAATTTCTGATGTGTTTGTGATAAATGGCAAAATAGCTCAGGTCATTCGAGTTCCTGATGAGTTACATCAGCCTAAAGGCAGAACTCTTATTGTCTATGAATCAGAACAGGCTATTCTGAAAATTGATCCTTTGACTTTAGGGGGACTTGTAAGCCCTGTTGATCCAAGTTCAGTTTGGACTTCTAAAACTGTTAGAGACATCACTCAAGACGAGATGGGCAAAGAAGTGGCCCGCCGATACCTTAGGGAACTCGAGTCAATGGGGAGTAGCGGCAAGGTTGGCTTCCTCAGCTTTCTTCAAAGCGAATTACAGACAGACCCCACACCAAAGATTGCAACACAACCGACTGATGACCAGAATGTTGACACTGCCACTCACTATTCCGATCGAAGTGAACCAATGGAGCCCAGTAGCGCTTTTAGCCCGAGCAATGTCCGCATAGATGAGAGCCTTTACAACCCTCCTCATGTTCAGAAGGTAGTAGTTGAGCACATTGTACGTAATGAGCCAACTCACACATCACACACGAGGATACGCACTTTCTCAGGTCGAATTCCTAGGCCCAACGGTGAAGTGGATTATGAGACATGGCGCAGCCAAGTTGATCTCTTACTCAGTGACTCTTCCTTGACTGATGCACACAAGGTGAGGAGGATCCTTGAGAGCTTGCTCAGCCCTGCTTCTGAAATTGTAAAGCCCCTTGGTGTCACTGCGCCACCAAACACTTATGTCGATCAGCTTGAATCTGCTTTCGGTGTTGTCGAGGATGGAGAAGAACTCTTCACTTCCTTTCTTTGCTCAAACCAAAACAGCGGAGAAAAATCCTCTGCTTTCTTGAGCCGCCTCCACAGTCTTCTCACCAGAGTAATTTCTAGAGGGGGAGCAGCTGCCACGAATGCAGATGGGCTGCTCCTTAAACAATTTATTCGGGGTTGCTGGGACCAGAGTTTGATAATAGGTCTCCAACTTGAAGGGAAAAAGGGATCTCCTCCCTCATTCCCTGACCTCCTTCTCATGTTGAGGACCGAAGAAGACCGACGGTCAGCCAAGTTTGATCGTATGAAGAAACATTTGGGTGCAACTAAGGCTGCTGCACACGCCCACTCTGCATTTAGCATTCCGGTCTTTGACCAAGTACCGCTTGTAGGCCCCACTTCGTCAGATAACGAAACTGTGAGACTTGACTTGAAAATCAATGAACTCATGAGACAAGTTGAAAAGTTGAGCAAAAAGGAGAGAGACACCACCCTAATGACAAACTCCCCTGTATCTCCACAACCCATTGAGCAACCCCCAAATGAAACTGCTAAACTTGAAAATCAAATTGCTGAGTTGACCAAACAAGTTCAAATACTTGTCCAGAACCAGAAGATTACATGCAAATCCGAGAACCCCAATCCCAAGGAGTCCTCGGCTGTAAATATGAGACAAACGCAAACCTCTACTAAAATCCCTGGAATGCCGCGTGCATGGTTTTGTTTCAAGTGTGGGGAAGGAAATCACATAGCAGCCCATTGCACAAATGAACCAAATCCCACTCTTGTCAAAGAAAGGAATGCAGAGTTGAAGAAGAAACAAGCAGACTTTGCAGCAAGACAGACTACAGCCCCTTTTGCTTTAAACTAGTGGCAGCTCCTGCTGTGGGACATCCAGGAGCTGAAACCCTTGATTCTCTGAGTCCCAAATCTCTGGGCATTGAACGACAAACCACGTGCCAAACCCAACCTGTTGACATTTTCAACCCTCAATTGATATTACCCCAAGGTCTTATAGGCCCACGCTGTGGAGCCTCGGTACTTGTTGAAGGTACGCCATGCGAATCCATTATAGATTCCGGTTCACAAGTGACGACAATTTCTGAAACTTTTCACAAAGTGCACCTTTCCCATCTTCCCATCCAACCCATCCACACTATTCTTGAGATTGAAGGAGCTGGAGGACAAAATGTCCCATACTTGGGTTACATTCAAACAAACATTTCGTTTCCACAGCACATAGCGGGGAAAGAGCAGCAATTGGTTGTACTAGCACTCGTGGTTCCTGAATGCCACTTCAACAGTAGAATCCCACTGCTGATTGGGACAAATGTGCTTTTGCGACTGCATGAGCAATTAGTGGAGCAAAATGGGCCCAAGTTTATTCAGACCTTACCTTCTAAACAGTTTTCAATGATCCTCCAACATGTTGCCCAGGCACAGAGATGTGATACTCATTCCTACCCTGTCATGCTGCATAGTAAGAAGCCAATCACAGTTCTTGCAAACCAAAAATTGTGTCTTATGGGGATTGTGAGATTAGGACGGAAGAACCAGAACACAAGATTTGTACTTGAACAGCATGACCAGTACAGATTACCAGGAGGTCTGCTAATCGAATCAACTTTAGTGGATATCCCTTGTAGGGCCAGTACCAAAGTACCGGTCATAATGCATAATGTGAGCGAACATAGTGTGACATTGCGGTCCACTAGTGTCGTGGCTCAAGCTTGTGCAGCCCAGCTGGTTTCCCCTTTAGAATCTGTACAATCTCAGCTTTCCCCAAGTCAACCGGAACAGGAAACCAATAGACCCCCATTCAGTCTTGATGAGTCTCCCATCCCACATGAATGGAAAGAGCGCATCCAGAAAAAACTACAATCTATTTCAGAAGTTTTTGCCCTTGATGAAATGTCCTATGGCCACACCACTGCTGTAAAACATCAGATCCGGTTACATGGTGAGACACCTTTCAAAGAAAGGCCAAGGCCTATCCACCCAAGTGACAGAGAAGCAGTGAAACAGCATCTCAGACAGTTACTCGATGCTGGAATAATTCGTGAGTCTCAAAGCCCTTTCGCTTCACCCATTGTCTTAGTTAAGAAAAAGAATGGCTCAATTCGCCTATGCATAGACTATCGCAAGCTAAATATGAGGACCATTAGGATGCATATGCCCTACCGAATATTGAAGAGACATTCGCAGCTCTCAGTGGAGCAAAGTGGTTCTCTGTCATGGACCTTAAGTCTGGCTATTATCAAGTCGAAGTAGCCGAAGAGGACAAGCCTAAGACGGCTTTCGTGTGCCCCCTTGGCTTCTATGAGTTTAACAGGATGCCCCAAGGCGTCACAAATGCCCCAGGCACTTTCCAACGCCTCATGGAGAAGTGCGTTGGTGACCTCCACCTCAACGAAGTGCTTGTTTTTCTGGACGATCTAATTGTGTTCTCAGACACATTAGAGGAGCACGAAAACAGGTTAATGAAGGTGTTGTCACGTCTCAGAGACTATGGACTTAAGTTGTCCCCAGAAAAGTGCCAATTCTTTCGAGATTCAGTGAAATACTTAGGACATGTTGTGGATGCACGTGGAGTTCATACCGACCCTGACAAAATCTCAGCTTTGAAAACCTGGCCACGTCCATCTACTTTCAAAGAATTGAAGTGTTTTCTAGGCTTCGCTGGATATTATCGCCGTTTTGTTGAAGGATACTCCAAGATAACTAAACCCCTTAACCGCCTCACTGCAAACTATCATCCACCAAAGAAACGAGGAAAGATTTACAAACGAGAGCCATCCCAGTTGGCCCGTCGTCCTAATCAGCCACTTGCTGATCTTTGGACTCCAGAGTGTGAGACGGCTTTTCATTCGATCATTGAGAAACTTACCTCAGCGCCTATTCTCGCTTTTGCAGATCCACAGCTTCCATACGTACTACACACTGACGCTTGTCAGGATGGTTTGGGAGCTGTACTCTATCAACAGCAGGGAGGGAAGCTTCGAGCAGTTGCATATGCTAGTCGGGGGCTTTCCAAAAGTGAACAAAATTATCCAACACATAAACTTGAATTCTTGGCCCTCAAGTGGGCCGTGTGTGACAAATTTAATGATTATCTGTATGGTTCCTCTTTTGTTGTCCTGACTGATAATAATCCCCTCACATATGTCTTGACAAGTGCCAAACTGGATGCGGCTGGACATAGATGGTTAGCTGCCTTGTCTACGTATCATTTTACCATTAAGTACCGGGCAGGTCAAGCAAACAAAGACGCGGATGGCTTGTCTCGGCGGCCACAAGAGCCACCTCATGAAGATGAGGCTTTTTGCAAGGAGAGAGCTCGTATTAATGACATGAAAGAACGCCTCATTGAGGCATCCAACCAAGTAGACCCTGAAACTTTCACTGCATTGTGTCAGCGCCATTCTGTTCCATTTCCATCAGAACCGGTTGTTGTTGTGGAGTCCCTAGCTGTTGACCCTTCAGCAATTCCTGAAGCCTATGGGGAGGACATCTTGCCCTCAATGACAGATGCCGACTGGCACACAGAACAAAGAGTTGACCCTTCTATTGCTCGCGTCATAACCTTGTTAGAAGGAGGTGTGAAACCTGGACCCAAGGAAATGAATCGTGAATCTACTGATGTTAAAGCCATGCTAAACCAATGGAACAAACTGGAGCTCAGTAATGGGGTGTTATATCGCAAGAGTAAAGACAAAGATTCACCTGTCTACCAATTGGTATTACCTCATCAGTATCGTGAAAGAGCCTTGCTAGGTGTACATGATGAGATTGGTCACCTTGGCTTTGACCGTGCCCTACATCTTGCACGAGCTAGGTTTTACTGGCCAAAAATGGCAATGTCCATTGAAGACAAATGCAAAAGATGTCCTCGATGTGTCAGGAGGAAGAGCATTCCCCAGAGAGCTGCCCCACTAGAGAACATTCATGCAAGTTATCCTCTTGAATTAGTGTGTATGGATTATTTGTCCATTGAGCCAGACAGCCGAGATACAAGAAGCGTGTTAGTATTGACAGATCATTTTACGAAATTTGCCATAGCAATACCGACGAGAGACCAGAGAGCTAAGACAGTAGCCAAGGCTCTTTGGGATAATTTGATAATTCCCTATGGTTTCCCTTGTCGCCTGCTTAGTGATCAAGGCAGAGATTTTGAATCTAAATTAGTCAAGGAGCTTTGTGAGTTGGTCGGGGTAAAAAAGATCCGTACCACTCCATATCATCCCCGGGGAAACCCGGTAGAACGCTATAATCGGACCCTGCTAGACATGTTGGGCACATTAGAGGAGAAGAACAAATCCCATTGGAGAGACTTTGTGAAGCCCTTAACACATGCCTACAATTGTACCAAAAATGACACAACAGGTTATTCCCCATATGAACTAATGTTCGGCAGGCAGCCTCGATTGCCCATCGATCTTGTCCTTGGTACTTACCCCGGTCGAGGTGGTCCCAAATCGTATTCAGATTATGTGAAAACTCTTCGTGACAACCTCCAGGAGAGCTATGCTCTTGCTTCCGAACACTCAAAGAAGATGGGTGAGAAGAACAAAACACGTTTTGACAGAAAGATAAGGGCTGCTGAGCTCTATGTTGGTGACAGAGTCCTGGTAAAGAATGTTAACATCAGAGGAAAGCACAAACTTGCAGATCGTTGGGAGCGAACCATTCACACAGTTGTAAAACGCATCAAAGACAGTCCTGTTTATGTTGTTAAACCAGAAACTGGAGATGGCCCTCATCGCACCTTACACAGGGATTTACTTCTCCCTTGTGGGTTCTTACCTGTCGTGGATCAAAGTGAATCAGATCCTCAAGGAGGCAATTTGAGAAAGATTTGGACAAGGAACAAAAGAAGCAAGATGAAAACCACCAATGGTGATAGTGAAGCAGTGTACAGTGACATGGAAGAGATGAGTGATGAAGAGGAAACTTATATTGGCTCGTGGGAGCCGCAGATAATCACGAAGGGCCCCTATGTCCAAACTGAGAAGTTTCCCCCAAAATCCCAAGCTCCTACACATATTCAACCCCTAGTGTCACCTTGTGATATTGCAGTGCCAGACAGATCGACACCTGACTTTGAAAAATCTGACAAGACCTCACAACATGAGATTCCTGGTTTGGGTAGTGGTGAGTTATCATCCACAGATGCTAGATGTCCAGACCAGGTTGAAGTTGATATCCAAAGACCTGACATGACAAACACCCTGACTGACAGGGGTTCCATTCCATCAGACTCCAGACCTATTACTGAGGCTGTCGAACTTGATGATGTTGACGTAGAGACGGTAGGCTTGCGACGCTCTGGTAGAGAAAGACGTCGACCTAAAAAGTTTACCTATGATGAGTTGGGAGAGCCACTGAGCTTAGCCATTAATTCTTTTATACAAGCTTTATGTGTTGCGTTCTCGAAGGCTGCAGCATCACCTTCACAATGTCCAGGATGGACAACGGTGCATGAAGGGACTCATGCCGTTTAGAGGGGGAGAGTGTAACCCAGACTTGTTTAGACTGTTATTTTATTGTTAGTTTCTGTAATGTGATACTGTGTTTTCCGAGAGACCATGAACGCACCGCAGCGCTCGGAGCGAGGACTCGTTTGCGAAGGAGACAGAACATTCTCGCACTTTCCCTGGTGGGTCGAAACGAAAGAGCGATAGATAAACTGGTCTTTGAACCTCTACCTGTGCAAGGTAGTAGAGTTGGATCCTGTGGCGATCTTTCTTTTTCTTTTCTTCCAAGGCGAGAGAAGGGTTTAGAAGAGATAACGTTCCTGGTGAGTGTTTTTAGTTGAATATGTCCGATTAGCATTGCTAGCATTCGATTTGTAACATAAAAAAAACAGTCAGGAATGAAGTTGATGAAAATGGATATTGTTCTTTGTTGATTTAAAATATAACCGTGTTGTTTAAAAGAAAAGGAGACCATCCACTGTACCGACAGTGCGCTCCTTAGCAAGCACATTAGCATTGAGCTAAGCTAACATGCTCACGGCGAGTAGCGCTGTGGCCTTCACCCGGGCCATGTTTACAAGATCGTTTACTTTCCCTAGCCGATTATTGCCACATTAAGTGAATGCCTTGCGCATTTTGTGCAGGCTGTTTTTTTTGGACTCATAGACCATCGAAAGATTGGACTTCGTCGTCTGTAGATTTGATTCCACGTGGGACGTCAGTGAAGGACATCTTGGACTTCAAAGCCACCCGTCCCCAGGAGGGTGGTAGGACCGTTGAAAGGATTTACATTTTTTTGAATGAAAGCAGTATTTTTTGTTTAAACTGAGATCTCAGTCGTTTTTTTCATGGGTCAGATCTGATACCAAAAAAACAACTTATTAGAACTGATAACAATTTAACTTGTGTTTCTTTCTTGTTCATCTATTTGTATTCTTGTTCTTGTTCAGTTTACTCCTGATGTAAATATTCATTCAATATATATTTTTTTTGTAAAAAAAAAAACTCAGTCAGTGTGTCTTCTCTCTGTTGGAGGTTTTCCCTTGACTCTAACTAGAGTCTGCTGTTGCCAATCTCACTGTGACCTTAAGTAGTGCACCCTAACTCAAATAGATTGGATAAATTGACACACCTGCGAGATATTGATTTATTTGACCTTTGACCACATATTAGAAGGGTGACGCTGAGTAGCTGCACCTAGGGTGGCTACATTATGTTATATTATTAATTATCATTTTATGTTTGAGCATCATATTATTTCATATTAAGCATTTCCAAATTATATTCTGTTGTTTAATAATTCCTTCGACATGTTTTTATGTTGATATGTTCTGATTGGCTGTTAAAGTAAGAGAAGCAGGAAGTGGTTTTAGTTACGGGAGTTGTCTTCTCGAACGTGCTGCGGTGCAGACGTCTTTTTTGTTGTCCTTTTAATAAAGCTGCATTTGAAGGATTCCCTCTCTCCTTTTGCCGTTCGTAAAGTAGTGCTATCCACTGAAGAACAACGAACCCCTCAACTTATAGATGGTTAACGGGGTTGGGGTAAGAGATTTGCTTTGTTCATTGCAGAGGGGGGTGAAAAAAAGGCTTTCCTCAAACTTAGAAGCATAGAACACAGAGCAAACGGCCCTGCTAAATTCAAGATTTAACACGGCATGTCCAACTCTTTAGGGATGAAAATATTGCAAGGGAGAGCCAACCTTGCCTTACAATAGCATTAACAATGCGGTAGACATGCAAGTGAGAGACAACAAATCAAAAGCTTAATGATGGACTTGCACATGATGGACTGCAAGGCCACGTCAAAATCATGTGGTGTGACTCTCCTCCAGGCAGTTGGTGTTGGTAGGTCCAAGGGAGTCAGGCGCCTGAGTAATGAAAGTTGACAGGGCGCAGGGCTCCTCTCTAATTCAGAAGGAATTCATGATCATTATACATGCGGAAATGTCACAGATGCATCATGAGTGTTCTGACAGCGCAGCATCTTTGCAGCTAAACGTGGAATGCAAAGCCCAATAAATCTGTCCAGGATTTTATAATTGCAAGGATAAAGTATAACTTTTATTTCCGGAACATTTCATTTGGTGTCTTACCCGGTAACATGACTGTCAGATGAGGACACCACCGGATTGTTGGCTCTCCTGTCAGGGGGAAATAAAAAGTTGCACTTGAAGCAGCAGCTCATTGCCTTGTGTTCCGCATTCGTTGCCTGAGGTCCACATGAGTTCCACGCACATTTGCCGTGAGATGTTCCGTTCGTCCAGTGGACTAAGTGCTTATGTGATCTCTGGCCATACGTCCAGATACGCTGAACAGTCCCCCTTCTCAAATCATTTTTCCAGCAGCTCTCTGACCACAAATGTTCAAAGGACTAAATAAACTTAAGTGTGCACGTGAGGAGGAGCCAATAGCCCGAAAGCGCATTGAGGTGACCAGATGTTTGTTTCTATTTTTACAATTGTGCCCAGACTCTTTTCTTGACTCGTTTTAAGCGGCAGGATGGAAAAGAAAATTGGTTGAAGCCGAACTGATGTTTTATGGTATCCTCTTAAGCAGAGAAAATGACTGTTAAAAACATTAAAAAAGAGGGAGGGGACTCGCCAGAAGCTCAGCCTGAGCTAATGTTGCACTTTGTTCCTCTGAGTTCATGCTTTCATTTTGGGTCAGGGCAGGGGTCAGCAACCCAAAATGTTGAAAGAGCCATATTGGACCAAACCCCCCCCCCAAAAAAACAAATATATCTGGAGCCGCAAAAAACGAAGTCTTATGCAAGCCTTACAATGAAGACAACACATTCCGTATGGATCTATATTAGCCTACTATCAAAATGACTAAGTTGGCTACAAATACACAATGAGCCTTCACGATTCAATGTTGTTTCCCTGCAATGCATCCTGAAGAGCAAGAGAATGCTACTTCTCGATCAACCAAACTCCCGAATTCGACCAGTTATCGCACACGCGCGTACACACGTGCACTTACACCCGGATGCCTTAATGAGCAATAGCCATAATGAACGAGACACGGGACACACTTTTGCAGCGTGTTAACTATCGTAGCTCACGTGTACTGTTGAGAAATGCTTCCCTCGGCCCTCCACATTCCTATTCTTTGCCAGTACCCTTAGTAAATTGTACATGAAATGCTGTTTTTTTTCACGGCAGCCACCTGCATTACAAAATGGCTAAATTTCATGAAAACGGCGATTCCTGGGCAAAAAAACAGAGAAAGAGCTTTTTGTGAAAGCATGCATTTCAAGCACGTGAGGCACCACTGCCACCTACTGGTCGCTTTTTGACATGATTTACAATGCAAACGTCTTATTCTCATTTACAGATTGCATCAGACCCTCCTATCTATGACGCAAAAAAAAAAAGACTTAGACGTACAAGTACGTACTTGGTAGGCGGGGCCTAATTTGAAAAAGAATGAAAGAGTTAAAATATATTTCCCTCCCCCATCTTTTTCCATTTTCAAACATTTTTGAAAAAGCTCCAGGGCGGCGCTAGGGCGGCGCTAGCGCGGCGCTAGGGAGCCACGGGTTGCCGACCCCCGGGTTAGGGTTACAAGTGATGAACGAGCAATTCGGAAAATAATACATTTACCTCGGCCTTTGTCTATTCATTTTAGCAAACAGGAGACGGAGAACGTGTTCCTTTTGCTCCCAAGTGAGATCTGAAAATTCCACTTTACTCCCCGGTTGATGGATCCTGAAAAAAAGAAGTGAAGTTGCCTGATGAAGAATCATCACACAGAAGCGATAGGATGATGACGTACCACCGTGCGGCCTTCTCCATGTCAGAACAGACCGAGTCGGCGCTATCTGGAGTGTTCTGGAAGGCGCGGATGGGCGGGAACTTGATCCTTCCTGCTGTGGCCTGTTTGAGTGTCCAGCGATAAGCCTGCTGGGCCTCCTTTTTGTACTGAAGCCGAGCGGCCGCTATCTCGTCCTTCACCTGAGCCAGAGCTTCGTGGAAAAAGCGCTCCAGCTCAGAGCGCTGCTCCATGACGGCGCCAGCTAGCCTCTTGGTGTGCTTTAGTTCCTTCTCCCGCACGAAGAGCAGACTCTGAAGCTTCTCGAATTCTGCCTTGTCGGCCTGGCGGCTGAGCAGCATCTTCTCCTCAAAACGCTCTTGTTCATCTCTTTTATGTTCCAAAGTCTGCTCCAGAGAAGCTAACTTGTCTTTCAAATGGGTCAACTCTTCTTTTTGGGCCAGCGACTCGGCTGCGTTTTTCTTTGCCAGAATGTTCAGTGTCTTCTGAAGGAGCGGACAAAAGAAAAAGTCCTTTTACAGTGATCCCTCGCTCTTTCGCGGTTCGTTTATCGCAGATTTTTTTCAAACATATTCATAAAAAAAAAAAAGTTTTTTTTTTCTGGAAGTCCGCAAAAAGTCCATGAGAAGCAGCGAAAGTTAGCAAAACAACAGTGAGTCACAGAGCAAGCAAGAGAGAGAGAGAGAGAGAGAGAGAGAGAGAGAGAGAGAGAAGGCTTATAAGAACAAAAGCAGGTCTCTTCCATCCTTAATTGTCTAATCATCCTTAATTGACTAATCATAAACACATCTGCTGCACACTGCGGGATCGCTGGCCTCTGTGTGTGTGTGTGTGTGTGTGTGTGTGTGTGCATGTAGTGCGCTCTGCTCAAGCAAAGAAGTGAATGTAAAGTCAAACCTCGGTTTTCGTCCATAATCCGTTCCACAAGGCTGTTCGAAAACCGAATTGTTCGAAAACCGAAACCACGCTCTTTTTAAAATAAAAATATTTACTGAACACGTCTACTTACAATGGAAAGCAACACGAGGAAGCATCACTTCCTCGTGTAAGGAAGGCGAGAGGAGTCAAATGGTGCATTCAAGTGCGCTCAGTTTGTTCGAGAACCGGAATTTGTTCGTCATCCGAGGCATAAAAAACTCAAATTTTTTCCTCGAAAACCGAATTGGTCGAGAACTGAGACGTTCGAAAACCGAGGTTTGACTGTATTTGGAAATTTGGTCGATTCTTGGCTCAAACGTGTAAATGTTGCCATTCAGCTCCTTGTTTAGAGAAGTGCAAAACGTACTGACACAGTGAATTAGTGGACACGCAAGAGGTCAAATTAAGTTCACCTGTGCATTTTCGCTTCATCCCAAAATGTCATCCAAAAGCTGAATATCACAAATATTTTGTGGATAGTGTCGGTGGGGGAAACAAATCGGCAATTGTATCCCAAGCTTGGCTGCTGAGTCGGGGTCCGTTTCCAACAACTTACTGTCATCATCTCGGAGACGTATGTGAATGCGGCCACTATTTATTTGTTTTAGGAGAAACCGCCGAACCTGTAGGCTCGTGGAAACTCACCACAACCGCAGAACACGGAGAGAGGCTGCGCAGTAAATACACAGAAGCAGAACAAGCAAACAACAAGGAGAGAAGCCGCCTGAATTAGACGCTTCGTAACTGCGGCGATTGGAAAAATGAGATTTAAAAAGAATTTTTTTTATCGAAAGCGTTGCCTAATAATAGCAGTCGCTCTGTTTGGCCCTAAGTGTTACCTTGTCCATCGCCAGGGACGTGTTTTCCTTCGCCAACAAGTCTGCCATTTTGTGCAGCTCCTCTGCCTCCTTCATGTGGTGTTTCAGTGTCTCGTTGAGACGGACGTTCTCCTTGAAGACGCAGCGCGAGGCGTCGTCCAGCTGTCTGAAGGGCCGCCAGCGCAAACGGGTTAGCCTGACAATTATTCATTCGGGGGGGCTTCAAACGGGAGTGTACTGAGGTGTATTATTCATTTTTTAAAAAAAGCTTTCTGCCTATTTTATAGCACGGGTGGGCAAAGTGTGGCCCGTGGTTGCATACGATTCTTTGGGATTGGTTGTTTGACATGAAAGAAATCCAAAGCTTTCTATCCAACTCCAAGCTAGTTTTGCTCCGCCACTTTCCAGTTTGGCACACACTTTCCGCATGTCAGTTGAAATTAGATTGTTCCTTGATTTATTTATTTATTTATTTATTATTTCCCAGTTCATTTTTTTGGGGGTCAATGTTGAAATAGTGAGCAGCTATGCTCCACTTTCTCCTTCAGCTCTCCAGATACTATTCCAGCAGGACAAATCTCATTCCAGTATGTTTTGAACAAATTAATTTTTTTTTTTTTTAAACTTGTCATTGAATAAAACAGACCAAGTCCCGTTTTTGCAGATGTTCAGTGTTAGCTCATTGACCAAACTGACCAAACGAGGGCCTCTCATTCTCCTCCAAGAAGGCCTTTCTGGGATATGTGGGATGTGATTCTTGGCTCCGTGCATTATCGGGCACATGACTGACCAGTGCGGCTCAAAACCAACATGGAGTTGAAAATGATAGATTTATAAGACCAAGTAGTTGTTCTTTGGTTCCGAACATGCAGTAAAAGATTAAAATTAGGCCATCGGTGGACACACTCACAAAACAGCTTCACGGTGGGCTTGCTCCTCCACCTGTGCTATCATTTCCTCGGCATCCTTCTCCAGTCGAGCCTGCAAGGAAGTTTACTCTGAATCACTTCCAAGTCGTATTTTAATCAGTTTGGGATGAACCGGTAAGCAAGTTTTTCCATCGCTATTATCTCGACCGAAATGATCCCAGGTTTATACACTAACCGTCTGAAATACAATCACAAGTTGACTGGGAAAGCGTCTCATCCGACTTGCCGTGATACCTTTTCTTCGAAGAACCTGTCCTCCAACATGTTGCGGTTTTCCCTGTGCTCCTTCTCGGCGAGCTGCATGCTTTTTTTCGTCTGTAATGCATATGTCATATTGACGTGTCAAAAGCCACGAGAAATGGGAATTTAAATAAATAAATAAATAAATAAATAAAAGTTTGCTACGCACATCGCTGAGCTCCTGCTCCATCTGAGCTTTTCTCGTCTGGAACTCCTCGATGGTCCTCATTCCATCCCGTATCGTCTCAAACTCACCCGCTCGCTTTCTGAACAGCGCCTTCATCTCACTGATTTCAAGGGTGTGACGTTCAACCTGATGAAAGTATGAGACACATTTGGATGTGAAAATGTGTCGCAAACGAGGGTGAGCAAATACGGTCCTCGAGTTACCGCTATCAAGCATGCAAATGGTTAAGGTTATATCAGTTGAACCAAATACCTCAAGATACCACCAGAGAAACCAGGACTGCATAAAAAATGTGACAACGTGACCAAAATCACAAGAGACTGGCAAAAGATGCACCCACAAACATGTACATGATGACTAAATGAGAGGTTATCACCCATTTGATTACATCTTTGGGCCAAGTCAATCTTCCTTACATAGCGATGTAGCTTTTACCCGCATTAGGGCATCAATCTACACATAAAATGCGGCCTGCTATCTTAAAAATAAGGTCAGATTGACATGAGAGTATTCCGCAAAACTATGCGTCCTCGCCATTTGCAAAAGTCGTTATCGTGTAATTTGGTCGAATTGATTCAAATTCCAGATTCATGCTGTCTAAGCGCTGAGACAGACGCCTCTTTTGATGGGGAATCATATTATTGCCCGAAAATACATATAAAGCGGCGGCTTCCGAATCAACCACATGGCGTTTATTTTTCTGACATACGTGTCAGTCGCATACATGTCCAAAAGGGAGACGCTTCCAGACCGTGTCTCATTTTCCGCCGCGATTTTACTAGCATGAAGTCAGGACTGCAAGATGGAAAACAGATGCGGACCAATGTTGCTGTGCTGTCTTGTAAAGCTGCTCGATGTCTTATTCTTCTTTCTTTCAGTTATCGGAAAGGACTCGTAAAAATGAGTGCAGAGTTAATGTTTAGTATGAGTTACGGCTATTGGGTTGGAACCAACCATCGTGGAGACGATTACTATACAAAATTTGCAATATAACAGCACAAAACCGTGCCGTATACGTGATCCGGAGTGGCTCAGAATCGACATTTGAAATGACAAAAATATCAAACGTAAATAAAATACACTCTAATTACCTGAGATGATGATCATCTAATGTATTAATGTCTAATCCTAATCGAAATTGGTTGTAACAAGTTTTGCTCTGACCAGCAAATCAGAGAATGGAAAAATGCTGACATCATTGAGGGCCAGGTTGCCGATCCTGTGAGTTCGAATTTGAAATGTGATCGGTTAAAGAAACCGTTTTGCTGCGATATATTGTACATCCATCAGCACTGCTGATTCTGAAGGCTGGGGGTAGATTAGATTGCCATGGCAACCCATAGAGGCTGAGATCTAAATGAAAAAAAACTCCAATACTGTATATAATAAATACAATAACTGCAAGCAGAGCAGCCAAGAGAAATGCTACAAAATAAAGAGAATAGTCTGTTAGGGATAAATTAACATGGGACAAAGGTTGTTATTCAGATTGTAAATTCACATCAGTACTTCTGATAGTGTTAAGGCTAGCAGAGGAGGGCTTGCTTGCCCTCACGACGACAAAGTAACATTTGAGGTGTGGGGAAGACATTTGTCACTGTCATTTCTCCACAAGCCCCTTTGAAATTATGCTTTAACGCAAAGTTTTAAATAAACACAAATCCCCGGGTAGGAATATGAGTTTGCTTGAGCTTTATGCCTGCTTTGTTTTGTTCAGTCTTGCACAACACAATAAAACATTACTGTACAATAGGTTTTGGTTGGAGCTGGCTGAGCTTGAGTTCAGACTGGTAAGAAAGCAGCAGTTGACCGTTTCATTGTGGTTGTTGTTATTATGCACTCAACATTTATGCTAACTTTGTATTTTTGTTGCTAAATTTCGCACATATTCAGTTTGTCCAAGCAACATATTTTTTTTCTCCAAAAAGGCAACTAGCAAATAAATAAATACAGTACATTTAAAAAAAAAGAATCTTAGGTTTGAGTGGACATTTTTGGAAAAGTGACCCAAATGCTGCAAAAGTCATTTCTGTTTGTTTTGTTTTCAGCCAGTTTACAAATCAAGCCTATTCCATTCACACTTTGCCTGAGTCTGCATTTCTGGAATCCAAAAACATTTTCCCTCTAAATGACTTATACAACATTTTGTCAGCAAATTCTCTGTTCTATTGGTAGATCATTCTGGTTAAATAAAATAAAATAAAATACTTATTCCATTAGTCGTTTTTCTTTTCGCTTCTCAGTCAGCAGAATAGCTGCCAAATTATTGTGGATCTCCAAAGAAACTAATCCAAATTAACAAATTTCAAAAACATGTTTTCTGTCGGTCATGTTTTACGTAATTACGCATCATCAGACAATGACGACGTTATTTAGCAACTTTTAGCAACAAATTCAACCGCTTCTAAGCACCGCTGGACTCACCAGTTTGTTCTGCTGCTCAAGAGCTACCGCCTCCTGACTTTTGAGCATGTCATGAAGTACATTAATCTGAGAAATAGATAACACGTTAAAATGTTTTAAGTTTCGACGTGGTTTACCTTGACTACTTACCTCCTCGTCTTTTGCGGCCTCCCGCCTTAACCAATTGTCGGTGACTTCAAGGTTTTCCTGCTCCGCGCGTGCCAGCTTGCTAACGACCTCACTGTTGACACGCGCCAGCTGACCGAAGCTCTCGCGATACTCCGCGAGAGTCTGCTCGGTTAGCCGGAGTCTTACCTCCCGACGGGCAACATTAGTTTTGTCATTATCCAGGTCCAAGTCTTTGTCCGTTTTGGGCTCCCGTTTTCCGCTCTTCTTACCTTTTCTGAGTTGAAGCAGTAAGCGCAAGTGAAGCTTTGTTACGAAATTGTGGCTAAAATAAGAACAAATATGCGCACTCACCCGTTTTTTGTCGTTTTCATTTTGACTACTTTCTTCCTGTGCATTTTTTTTTCTTTCTGAAAATGCCAACCGGTCGATAATACTAGTGCAGGTACGCTAAGGGCGTTGCCAGCATATTCTGTGCAACCTGCTCTGACCAGTTGTGTACTGGTGTCGCCATGGAGACGCCCGTTGTCCCTCGAAGAAGGCTCACATTTCTCTGCAACACTATTTATTACCCAAGAGCTATCTAGTTGGCTCAGGCTTTTATGCTAAAACATGTACCCATAGATTTGCTTATTTTGTGCCCACGGGTGAGTTTGAATTCGGAAGGGGATCAAGGTTCTTTATCCACCACTCTGACAAATTTTGATACGTTTTGTAAATGTTTTTTCTTCTGTCCACATCCGAGAGGTTGGCTTTTGCCTCGATGATGTTGCGCACAGTAGACACAGGAACCTTCAGATGTGTCAAAATTGACTCGTAGCCTTGAGATGGTCCATTTATTTTGCATACTTTTTGTTTTTCACATCCTCTCACAATTCTTTGCTGTTCTTTCTTTTCTTCAGGCTCAGTGTGGTCCACACAAATACGCAGCGCAAAGGTCGCGTCACCTTTTCCCCATTTGAACCGTTGTAAAAAGTGTGCACAAATGAGCAATGGCATGCTGGCAAAACATTTTTTTTTCTTACAATGTTGATCGGGTGCCAATAACTTGGTCCAATACTGTAAATTTTTGGAGTGATCAGATTTGGCTTTTTTTTCCCCCCTCTGCCATTTTGTTTTGTGTTCGAGAAGAAAAGAAATAAACATGTGAGAACTGAAACATTTGTCATTGCAAACCCAAGTCAAGTACAGACAGCTGAAAAATATGCTTATTTACAGTAGCTTTGTAGTTTCTTACTTGCCAAAACTGGGATTCTGGGAAAGCTATGTGAGGCATCCACATTTCATATAGAAACCCGTGTGTATTTCGCTCGAGGGGCAATTTCTTGTGATGCATCTGGGAATCCAGTGAGGTTAGACGATTTCCTCAAGCCACATTGTCAACACAGCTTATTTCTTTAGCAGACCAAATCCATTGAAAAGTGCAGACAATGTGTGTGGATGTGAAATGTGCACAAGTGGATATGCACAAAAGACAACATTGTATCATCAAAAGTTTTTTTTTGTTTTTTTTTTAAACAAACCAAAATGACTCATTGTTTTTTGTGACACATACGGTATCTAAAATTAACTGTAAATGCTAAATATCACTGCAAAGGGAACATTCTGAACCGCCGTTGAAGCTATTAGGTTGGACAAATTGGCTCTAAAATTGAAAACTTTTTTTTTTGTGTGTGTGTTTGAAGCAAATTTGGGGCGGCTCGATGTGCTCATGGTTCGCATATCTGCATCACAGTTCTGAAGTTTTGAAGTTTCCGCTCGGCTTCGGCCTTCTTGTGTCGAGTTTGCATGTTCTCCCCAGGCAGGCATGGATTTCTCTTGGTACTCCGGCCACATTCTAAAAACATGCATGATAGATTCGCTGAAGACTAAATTATCCATAGGTGAGAACAGTTCACCCAAAGTCAAAGTGCTCTCAAAATTTCATTATTTCCAAACATTGAGTTGTCACCATTATGAAGTCCACTACATCACTGATTTCCAAGCAGGGTGGTGTGGCACACTCAAACGATGTGAGAGATCCTCAGACCTAAATTTGCCAGAAATGTTTGCCAAATATCTATTTATTTATGTTTCGATGCCAGTGACATGTCGTGACAGGTAGAGCAGACTAAATGCTCTTTCATTAGGCGACGGAAGGTCACACCTGTGTCCACCTGTCGCCATTTATACAACAGAATGAAGTCATGGCATCCTGCAAATATGTCAGCGTTGAATTAAACGGGCACAGTCGACTGGGATGACATCTTCATCGGTTCAGAAGTCATACGTTTTGCGACATTTTTATTGGGTGGTGTGCCGGTTTTTCTAATGCTCAGTAAAACTTGGGCAACGCTGCACGACGGGACCTTGCGGTTGTGTTGATGGAAACAAAAGTCATCGTTTCGAATCCTAAACCGCTACATTCTCCATGTCATCTGATTGAGGGAGTGTTAAATGTCGGCCGTCGGCTGTTCATCCAACCATAAAGCGCACAAGATATTGCAAAAGTGTTGGGCGTAGCTACAGTTAAGTGGATCATATAGGGTTGTTCGGTGCTCGAGCATGGCGAACGGAGTTTGAAGACTAAATTTAAAGGTAATTACTATGACAGTGAGGAGAGAAAAACTGAAATAACCCCAAACATTTCAAATCTGTCATTATCATTGGAATTGTAATGACAAGGTTTGGGCCTCTTCAGTGGACCTTTAGGGGTAGGACACCCACAAACATGGCATTCCTGAGGCCAACCTTGCAGCATATTAATGATATATTGCACTGTGTAGATTACAAAGCTGAGGTCCCTTCTTGCGCTTTACGGTTTCACTTAACTTGAAGCAAAATACCAAACCTGGTATTGAAACGACTTCTGCTCTAAAACGCTGTTGGTAATGTGCTGCGTCATGCCATGGTGGCGCACTTTTATAGGGCATCCGAACATGATTTACAGTCCCGAGTGGCACATTTCTAAAATAACTGGTGTAAATCTGCCCTCGGATGACATTTGACTTGGAGGGCGGCTCTATTACACGACTTTATAATTGAAACACCAGCCTTGGTGTGTGCCATTGAAAGCCGCTGATGATTCACAGCCTCGGTTGCCCGTAAGTGGGTCACTGCTATCTATCCATCCATCCATTTTCCGAACCGCTTTATCCTCACTAGGGTCGCGGGGGGTGCCGGAGCCTATCCCAGCTGTCTTTGGGCAGTAGGCGGGGGACACCCTGAATTGGTTGCCAGCCAATCGCAGGGCACACAGAGACGAACAACCATCCACGCTCACACTCATACCTTGGGACAATTTAGAGTGCACAATCAGCCTGCCATGCATGTTTTTGGAATGTGGGAGGAAACCGGAGCACCCGGAGAAAACCCACGCAGGCCCGGGGAGAACATGCAAACTCCACACAGGGAGGCCGGAGCTGGATTTGAACCCGGTACCTCAGCACTGTGAAGCCGACGTGCTAACCACTGGACTACCGGGCCGCCCACTGCTATCTAAACAATGTTATAGTTTTCATTGCATGAGCGCATCCCTAGCAGCGTGTCGGAACCGCTGTGAAACATTCAGACGTATTTCAACAAAGCAAGTCATGTCTTGGACAACGTTGGTTTGTCTGGCTTATTGCAGGGTCATGCATTTGCAGTACAGTGGAACCATGAAATAGTCGAGAAAAATCTGCCTCTAAAGCAGAGGGGTCAAACATACGGCCCGTGGGCCGGAACCGGCCCCCAAGGAGTTCTTAGCAGGCCCGTAGGATCATTTAAAGTGAAAAAAAATACATAAAAGACACAGAATGAATACAGTCAAACCTCGGTTTTTGTCCATAATCCGTTCCAGAAGGCTGTTCGAAAACCGAAATTGTTCGAAAACCGAAACCACGTTCTTTTTAAAATAAAAATGTTTACTGAACACGGCTGCTCACAATGGAAAGCAACACGAGGAAGCGTCACTTCCTCGTCTACCCGAGGAAACGTCACTTCCTCGTGTAAGGAAGGCAAGAGGAGTCAAATGGTGCATTCAAGTGCGCTCAGTTTGTTCGAGAACTGAAATTTGTTCGTCATCCGAGGCATAAAAAAATCGAAAGTTTTGGTCGAACACCGAATTGGTCGAGAACTGAGACGTTCGAAAACCGAGGTTTGACTGTATTTTTAATGAGCTGCAATTCATGGATCATCCTCTAGGGGGAACACGGTGTTGATCCGAGTCGAAGACAGCATTGTTTTGATCAGAGAAGAAGACATCAGCAGTCTCAGTCTGTCACTGAGACAGACCCAACACAGCAGTAAAACCCAGCTACCGAATTGCTAGCGAAATAGGATTAGCATCAAAGCCGTATTCCGACGGTGACTTGTATGTCCCAAGAAGCGACAAGCTTTTGCCAATATTAGCCTGACGAGGAATACTATACCAGAGAGGATTTCGGACCAATCAGCAGATTTAGAGAGTCAAGTCATTTTGTCAAATGTTTTGTAAAAGATAGTTCTGATAGTTTTTGTAAAAGATTAAATTTAAACATTTTTCTAATGTTATTGTGATTCTTTCTACCAAAACAACGGAAATACATTTTGGTTTATAGCAGAGTATGGTATAATTTTAATGCTCCGTCCGGCCCAGTTGACATCTATCGAGGTTGTATGTGGCCCACAATGTGAAATGAGTTTGACACCCCTGCTCTAAAGCTTGTTCTCTGTTTTGATGGCAATTTGTCCTTCTGAGTTCCTCATCCACAAAATAACTTGAAAATCCTGAATCTCTCAAGCAGAACTCCCAAAGAAGGTTCACAGAAGGAGCCTGTCATTTAGAACCTCCAGCACCGAAAACATGACCGTCCGGAGAAACAAATAAGACTTGGCAAGGTCTGACACCGACTGTGTTCGGTGATGCGGAGCAGATCGTTCAGCTCGCAGACAGAAAGAGCTGAGTACCAAAAAGATATTCTCATCCTTGTAATTTCTGAGCCTGATCGTGTTACATGTTAGCCACAATCACAGCGCAGATGTTGCATTTCAATGATATGTATGGAGACATTGTCAGACGATGTTGTGGTTGGCCAAAATATTTTTAGTCGATCGGGGTTTTGGAGGTGACTTCCAGTTTGTGTTCATGGAACATGTTGCAACCTATGCGCCTTTTAATGTTTTGGGACCTTTAAAGGCGGAACATTCAGATCACAATTATTATGTTTAAATGATGACTAGTCACATTTAATTAAATGTTGCTTTTTTTTTTCTTTTCTTCGCAGGACATTTTCACTGTTCATGCGGCCGTGAGCAAGACGCCAATCTCGCACCCCGATCTCAAACGGCACGCCACTATTTAATCCATATGGAGCAGACGTGAGCTGAATTTCCTCAAGAGGGATTATCATGACGACAATAAATTAATGACGCACACAGCTGTACTTCTCCAACACAATGTGACAGCATTACATATTGCAGTGACTACGAGAGCCACGATCACAGTCAAATAAGGGTACATGGGCACACATCATTGAGAGGTCCTGCACATGTACGCTTTGATAGCGGCGAACGACCACTGCGGTGAACCACGGGCTTGAAAAAAGTAGCCACAGTATTTAGAGAAAAGGAAGGAGGAAGAGAGTCCAATATTTTTAGTTCAAATTACAGTGTTGGAACAGTGCTTTGCACAGTTGAGTGTCCTGGGAGGGGAATGGCACGATGGGGAAATGCTGATGCCAAGCCCCACCCCTCCCCACATATCGTCCTCTCCGTGGACTTCCTGCATTCTCGGCACCCTCGTGCGTGAGCTCTGCCCTCCCATTACCCTTGACTGCACACTTTCTCCCTCAGTCACCCACCACATGAGGTGAAAGAGTAAACCACATGTTAGGACCGCCGAGGTTGGGATCGGGTCACTATGCAAGGGATGCTTCCATTAAAGTGATTTCCAGTCTCAGTGCGTGGGAAAAAAAAAAATTGATTGAGGTACGTGGCTTTCGCATCTGCGTGAGACTGCGGCGGGTTGCGTTTGATCCGTATGCTTCCCAAACATGGCAAGAAGAAGAAAAAGTGCCGCCGATACGCCTGCAGCTCGGTTTGGGACGGGCCGCTAAACACCCGGCTAACTCCACTCGGGCTGCTTCATTCTCACGTGAAACGTGCCTTGCTGGCCAAAAATTTTGCCCTAGTGAGGGGGGAAAAAAAAGCCCGTGGTCGATCCAGATGAGTGGGAATGAGATGATCACATTCTTTGAACTTTTTTTTGCCAGCTAGAGTGCAGATCTCATTTGCATGTTTAAGGTTGGTAAGACTGTTGCACTTTTAACGTGGCGATTACTGCACGACGACGAAAAAGAGGTTAAATGGGGTTTTGGAGAATGTGTTTGATACAAGCCACTGAACAAAACCACAAACTACTATGAAATATATTGAGTCACATTTTATCCATCTATCGATGTATGCAAGCAAGCAGGTGGGCGAGACTGGCAAGCAAATGAAATCCAAAAAGGATTTATTCAAAAGAATGAAAGGGCAAATAAAGATTCAAACTACCAAAAACTACAAACACAAGGAAAAAAAAAACGTGACCACGAACAACAAATCGACAAAGACAGAAGGAGACATCCAGGAAAGTAAATACAAGCCAACTGGCAAGACAACGAAGAACGTTTGGATAAGACATGATGGGCTGACGGCGCTGATGGGAAGACACAAGGGACTTCGTTGATGAGCACATGTGGAACCAAAAGACATAACAGGACAAGAACCACAAGAAAAAAAGACAGAGCACAAAACCAAAACCAAATACAAATGGAAAAACACGGTTCATGACAGAAACTGTGTGTGTATGTGTGTGTGTGTGTGTGCGTGTGTGTGTGGGGGGCAACAATCATTCAAATCTTGTTCTAAACGAGCAGAAGTAAGGCACATCATCTTCAAAGTGTCATATAAAGTCATACCTCGATTTTCAACCATAATCCGTTCCAGAAGGCTGTTCAAAAACAGAAACCACGCTGTTAAAAAAAAAAAACAACGCGTGTAACGTCTGCTCACTATTGAATGTTACACGCGGAAGCGTCACATCCTCGTCTTCCTCGGGTCCGGTAAGGAAGGCGAGAGGAGTCAAATGGTGCATTCAAGTGCGCTTAGTTTTTCGGTCGTAATCCGAGACATAAAAAAATTTGAAATATTTCGTCGAAAACCGATTTCGTCGAGAACAGAGACGTTCGAAAACCGAGGTTTGACTGTAGTTATATATTTCACCCACATCTCCAAAGAAAAAAAAGTTGTCACTCTAGCATATGGCCGTTAACCATACTGCTACACAATGTTACGGCAGTGTCGCAAAGCATTGGTTGGTTGAGTGACGACTCACACCTGTTACGGCAGTTGAATAAAGACCGTTGAAAAAGTAAGTCGTTTTTTCGGACACAACAGTCACCTCTTAAAATAATGACCAGAACATTCATGAATGAGACATTTTGGGTTGTTTTTTTTTTGGTTTTGTTTTGTTCTTGCTGCTGTTGCCTTCGTGACTGGCGCACTTCAGCTCCAAACTAAACCCAAAGAATCATTCAAGAAAATGTGTGCACTTGTCCAGACACATTTGTAATGACGGAATTTTAAACATAGTCTATAGTATCTCAAAACTGCACATACTAATTCATTTTGTTTGCAGTGTTTCGCCCCTGTCCATTCGGACTTCGTTATAACGGCCCCATGCCTTTCCTTTACTAGAAAGGGGTCCACCACATCCAGTAAAGTTGAGGAGGGAAAACACAGCCAGAAACAAGCGCCCTCCTTCTCCTTTCAAGAGCGAGAGAGAGAGAGAGAGAGAGAGAGAGAGAGAGAGAGAGAGAGAGAGAGGGAAGAAGGGCGAAAAAAAAAAAGCCACAGGGGCAGGTAGTCCCCAGCTCTGCTTCCAACAAGAAAGGGGACTGGATGGAGTGGGGATGGCCCGCCACAGGATTGGAGGATTGTTGCTCTCGGTGTGGCCCCTCGCCAAGCCCATATGTCTTTATATAGTGTAAACACACGAGGGGACGGTCCTGTGTGTGCATCCACTCTGCCGAGCACTCAACTTCGTCCAGCATCTTCCACTTGCCCTCACCTCTGCTCTCCTCACGCCATGGCCGCGTCGAGCCACCTCCTCTCGCTCTTGCTGGTCCTCCTTGCGGGCAGCCTCGTGACCGAGGCGACCTACTACCGGCCCCACCGCTACTTCCCGCACTTTATCCGCTTCCGCCAGCCTCCCGCCCACATGGAAAACCACCTCCCGGAGGTCGTGAACCCGGCGCCCGCTCCCCGGCACCCCGGCGTGCCGATGTATCCCGTCATCCCCCACACGACACCCGAAGACATCCAGACCTTGCCGGAGGCTGTCCACCCGGAGCCCGAAGTCGTCCACCCGGCGCCCGAAGTCGTCCACCCGGCGCCCGAGTTTCATTACCGATCGGCGCCTCGAGTCAACTTCACCCGGGTCTTCTACGGCGTCATGTTCGACGCGGGCAGCACCGGCACCAGGATCCACATCTATAAATTCATTCAGAAAGACCCAGGTAATCCCCCGCGCCGTGCCCCAGATTTACGCGCGCGTGTTAGCTCATCCATCCCCGGCAAGTGTGCTTCTAAAAGTAGCTGAGGTTTGACTCCGTAATGAGTTGCGGAGCGGATGGATGTGACGTGATGCTTGTCTGAAAATATCCCCAGCTGTCAAAGCCATTCGAGTGTTTCTTGTTCTCTTTTTCTTTTAGTCTCTGTACAGCCACATTAATTCACTGATTATTTTCTTGTATTTATTTTTATTTGTAATTCTTCTTCTCCTTGTAGTTGAGCTGCCAGTTCTGGACAACGAAATGTACCATGCAGTGAAACCTGGACTTTCTGCTTATAAAGACAACCCTGAGGAAGTATGCAGGATTTTTGTTTGCATTATCACAAATAACCCCCCCCATATTCACTATTGCTCTACCTACCGCATGTATGTAAATACAATACTGTACATCTTGACACTCTTACCCCCATACTCTGTGTCCAGCCTATTTGATACATTAAATGAAAAGCACAGCGCTGTCGTGTAAACCACCGCAAGCTGCAGCAACAATTAATTGTGAAATTAATTTGATTAAATTTTTTTTTTAAAAAGCAATATTATCCCATAAAGCCACAGAGCTGTTTTTGCTGCTCTTCCACTGGATCGCATTAGATTGTGTAAGTGTATATCATCAGTGTGCACGTTGCACATCCCTCAGTATGTTCTCTGGGTTGGGTTCACACGCAAACACCAATTACACGAATGAGACTTGCCGATGCAGCCGCATTCACCAAGCCCAGCTTTAATGACACCAAATTTTGCATTTGACCTTGTTCTAATACGGACACACGCTGTTGCTTCTGTAACTATAATTGCCATGTCCTCCCCAGGGCGGCAACACAGTGCGTCAGTTGCTGAAGATAGCCAAGAAAACCGTGCCAGAGGAGGAGTGGAGGAGGACCCCGGTGGTCCTGAAGGCCACGGCGGGCCTGCGCCTGCTGCCCGAGGACAAAGCCAGCGCTCTTTTGAACGAGGTGAGGCACGCTCTCCCGCTGCCCTCAGACTGTCTGGCACAAACGCAAGCCGCGCCGCCAAGGAGCGGGATGAGAAACCACTAAGTGCTTACAAGTGTCAGTGGGGTAAAAAAAAAAAAAAGGAACAACTCTGCCCATTCAGCGGCTATGATGTTGCAAAAAAAAAAAAAAAACCCCAGCTGTTGTGGTGTTGTCATTTGAAGAATTCAATCTGCTACTGTTGTAGCACCGTAAAACAGTAGTACCGTATTTTTGGTTTTGACACTGTCTAGCCTGATTTATTTTTATTTTTTTCATTTTGAAGTCTTGCAGAAATCACATCTGTGAACAGCTATAAAAAGGTCAATCTATTATTGCAGGTGCGACATGTTTTTCACGAGTCTCCCTTCTATATGCCAAGCAACAGTGTCACCATTATGAATGGAACAAATGAAGGTATGTTCTTGTATACATATTTTTGCAAGAGGCATTTTAACATTCTCATTGTGCATCGAAATGCGTCACTGCAGCAGTGTTGTAATGACAACTAATGTGGGGTATTTGCGCCCTCGTGTTGTTCCAGGAGTCCTGGCCTGGGTCACGGTGAACTTCCTTACAGGTAAGACATTGCTCGTGTTTTGCTATGTTGGTGTTAGTGGTCACAAAGCTCATATCGGGAGTCTCGAATGTAGACTCAAGCCGGGGAGTGAAAAACGCTTGTCTTCTGTCTGAGGTCGCCCGCCTTTCCAAACAGCCGCGCAAAAAAAAACGTGATGAATAGTCAAGTTTTTTTTGACATACAGCGGAAACTGTAATATATGCACCTTTGAAATGATTTTCTTCTGAGTGAGTCCATCATTTTGTGCATCTTTCCTGACCTAAGAAGTTTAATAGATGAACGGAGTTCCTGATAAACAGGAAGCACGTCAAAATTTTATGCTAGAGTGAAACTCCTCTACAACGAAATCATGTTTGCAGCAAGACATTTTTCACAACAGGGGGTTTTTCACTGTAGCAAATTTGATCTCAGATGTAAACACACTTACTCACTTACATCAATTTCTTGGATAATGTCTTTTATTTTGATCACTTTTACCCTCTCTTCCAGCGTCAGAGCGCTTCTTGTCTTAGCTGCTTGACATCCAAAGGTCCGTTTTGTAGCCATTTTAGCAATGCAACGTTCGTGCTGCGTCTGAAACTAACAATAACAAGTACTTCCTGGACTACTGCGCATGTGTAAACCAGTGTGGTGGTTGTTGTTGCCGTTTCCGAACGAAGCAGTAGAGGTCGCTGTTGGATTAGACTTCGTTGTAGTGAATCTTCGCGAGGCAAGAGCAGACATTTTTTTTCGTATAATGCAACAGGGGTTTTTTCGTTGTATGGGGGGCAGGAGAGTGGGAATGGCGTTACTGCATGAAGATTTTTCACATTAGGGGGTATTTTCGCCCATATAGGTTTCGTTGTAGAGGAGTTTCACTGTATTTTCATCCCAATTTGTTGACGCATGTGGATGGTGTCTTATTGTCTGCATTCAATGTGAAGTGTGTCTATTTTATTTTGGGTTTTTTAACCGTAGGTCACTTGTATTCCAACACAAAGAGGACAGTGGGCATCCTGGACTTGGGAGGAGGCTCTACACAAATCACCTTTCTTCCCAAGTCAAAGGTAAAAAAAAAAAAAAATGATGGCGCGTCTGATCATTCTACCGAAAGCTATTAATGAAACTGCGCCGCTAAATGTTTGTTTCTGTCCACCAGAAAACTGTTGAATCTGCTCCCCATAGTTACATTGCCAACTTCAACTTGTTCAATAGTACATATCAGCTCTACACACACAGGTAAGCGGTCAAGTTTGCTGCATTGTCACTTTAATGGGACATAAAAGTGATTGGTACAAGCTTCTAAAATCTTCCCATGATATCTTCACCTCATAGCTACCTTGGAAATGGACTGTATGCGGCTCGGTTGGCAACTCTTGGAGCACTGGGAGCTGATGGTATTGGATCTTAAAACCCATGATATAAAACGAGGAGGACCTTTTAATTGACAGAAGGGCTACTTGGCTTTTTTTTTTTTTTTTTTTTTCAAATCTTAGGTCTCGATTGGAAAGTCTTCACCAGTTCCTGCCTCCCAAAGAAGTTCAGAGAAGAAGTGACTTTCGGTGGAACCACTTACAAAGTCAGCGGAGTTCCAGAGGGTAAGCCCAGTAAAATCCAATTTTATTTCGATAGCGTAGCGCCATTGCACAACACACACGTTGCCTTTTCTACCTGAAATTGAAATGAAAAGAAAAGAGGCGGTTGCCATACCACATTTGAAAAGCCAAAAGATGCTGGGCTTGTCCCTGAGTTTTTTTTCTCCCACCCTTTTTTTTTTTTTTTTTGGTGCGTGCGAATGTAATGAGTGGCTCAATCTGGACCACTCACAATTATGCGGTAAAAATAGACAGACGGTCAAGGCAGCGCTAACTGTCGCTCTTGTCAGCATATGGTCAGAGCGACACCAATGAGGCAGGCGTATTCGTGATGCTGGTTGACATTTTGGGGCTTCCCTTCGTATACAATGTGGTGGAGCCCCGACTTTTCGTGTCGGGTTGAACCAAAACCGAAGCTGACCGTACCGCCGTCGCACGCGGTTGATTTACACAAATTTACATTGTCTCCAGGCTACGCGGGCTACAAGCTGTGCTACTACGAGGTGATGAAGGTCATCAAGGGAATCGTGCATCAGCCTTATGAGGTGAAAGGCAGCAGCGTGTTCTACGCTTTCTCCTACTACTTTGACAGAGCTGTGGAGTCCGGCCTCATTGGTGAGTTGGCGCTCACCGAGAGTCACCTTCCGCTGTCGGGAGTCGTTCTTGTCAAAACGCGCATTTGACTTTGCCTCGCAGATGACAGCCGAGGCGGCGCAATCGAAGTCAGGGATTTTAAGAAGCGAGCCAAAGACGGTGAGTAGATTTTGAAAAGCGTCAACACGACCCGAAATAAATCGACATCGTATACCGCGCACACAAAGACGTGGCGCAGCGCTTCCTGTCAGACTGAATTTATTGCCGTCAAATCCAACCGATTCTTTGCTAAAATAAGACAGAAATGTGCTTCATTATAGGGTAAACAATTTAAAACTTTCCTTCACAATGTGAAGTATGCGCAACCAGCGCAGAGCATTCCCACTGACAGGGGCTGTCGATGTTGAGTTTGGTCAAAAGGGAGTTTGTATTGCGAGAGCCCCGCTCACATGGTCACAGAGTGTGGCTCACGCTGGGCCGAGGACGACTGTGCGGCCGCGGCGGGAGGGCACCTGACAGCCACACACCAACGTCGCCCACTCTCAGCCTTCAGCCGACCCCCGATTTTGTACACTCGCACCCTTCTGTTTAGTGCGACACCAAACAAAATACAAGGTCGCCTTTTAAATCATGTAGCGGTTGCAACCAGGAGTCTGGCTCTGATGATCATTTCCAAATACAGTCAAACCTCGGTTTTCGACCATAATCCGTTCCAGAAGGCTGTTGGAAAACAGACTTGTTCGAAAACCGAAACCACGCTCTTTTTAAAAAAAAGTTTATTGAACACGTCTGCTCACAATGGAAAGCAACACGAGGAAGCGTCACTTCCTCGTGTAAGGAAGGCGAGAGGAGTCAAATGGTGCATTCAAGTGCGCTCAGTTTGTTCGAGAACCGAAATTTGTTCGTCATCCGAGGCATAAAAAACTCGAAATTTTTGTTCGAAAACCGATTTGGTCGAGAACCGAGACGTTCAAAAACCGAGGTTTGACTATACAGTCAAACCTCTGTTTTTGTCCATAATCCGTTCCAGAAGGCTGTTCGAAAACCGAAATTGTTCGAAAACCGAAACCAAGCTCTTTTTAAAATAAAAATGTTTACTGAACACGTCTGCTCACAATGGAAAGAAACACGAGGAAGGCGAGAGGAGTCAAATTGTGCATTCAAGTGCGCTCAGTTTGTTCGAGAACCGAAATTTGTTCGTCATCCGAGGCATAAAAAGCTTGACATTTTTGGTCAAAAACCAGATTGGACGAGAACCGAGACGTTCGAAAACCGAGGTTTGACTGTAAATGGGACTTTATCCAAATCGGTCTCCAGAAACTACGACTCGGCAAAATGGCTGACTTGTATTAAATCTGACTTCTTGCAAAAATATCACTTTGCAAATTCAATTGACACAGCGCACAACTCCAAAAAGACTAATTCATTCCCAACTGTCCATCATTGAATACAATCAAGCATATTTGTAAGCCGTTGACATGCTACGAACACCCGCCCGAGTGTTTTGGGCTACTGCAATTTTCGGTAACCTTCACCGCATTTGCAACCTTGAAACTGACCAAAAGTTGCTTCCTGCGTTTGCAGTGTGCAACAAAATGACCCAATACCGTGCCGTCAGCCCCTTCCTGTGCATGGACATGACGTACATCACCTGCTTGCTCAAGGAGGGCTTCGGCTTCAAGGACAACACCGTGCTTCAGGTACGTCACCACCCTGCCGGAAAAATATAACCATGATATTAACTTGATCGATTTCAACTCTTTTACCAGCTGGCCAAGAAGGTGAACAACGTGGAGACCAGTTGGGCCTTGGGCGCCACCTTCGACTACTTCAGGAACCTCAACATCCACTAAGGGCGGCTCAAGGGCAACGCAGTCAGCACTGAGAGGGACATTTTTCTCACTGCGGGGCTTCCCTCCCTCACAGACACACCCAGTTTCATCCCGCCCACCCTCCTCATCAGCCGGCAAACACTACCAGAGCGGTTTCGGGAAAAAAAAAAAAAAAAATCACTATTTTTTGAAGGCCAGCTATTTCTACTGTACGTTGAGCCCATGACTGTTGGGCTGACTTTTATTTTCGTAAAGCATCTTTTTGGGTTACTAACAAGTGTTTGGAAGCGGGACCTAGTTTGTAGTCACAGTGGTTTAACCGCCGCCCGGTTGTGGGCCGCGCCGTACAAAACGGCGTCATGGAAGTCTCGCTAGAGTCACTTATGTCTTAACGCTTTCTCTTATCGTCGGCGCTAACAATTTCACGAGGAAATTTCTTGGAACGAGGTCGACGGGGCGGTTAACGAGCACCCGGCTTCTGCCTTTCAATTTTGCACGCAACACTTTAATTGTAGACATCGTAGCCAAGCATCATGACTCAGGAGGTCAAAGTTCACTCCCACAGAGCGTGTGTGTCTGTGTGTGTGTGGCCAGCTGTCACATGCGCGAAATGAATGCTTGTAATTTAACGTCCCTTGGACTGAATAGTCAGCGTCGATGGTGGCGAAATTGCAAAGCAGCCGTAGAACAACCTCTCATCGGGTGGAGTTCACAACATCATTAAGCTGAACTAAACGCATTTGATCAACCGCAGGATAAAGATGTGGCTTTTAAAAGTTGTGGGGGATGTTGCAGATTCTTCAAAAACATTCATAGATATTTCCTGATGCCTTTCTTGTGAACTGTACAAATATTTAAATACCTGAAAATCTCTCTAATGTATTGAACAATGTTTATTTTTTGGGCGGAATGCGCTTTCAACACTTTTACCCGACTGTCTTCTCACAGTATACAAAACGCTTTGTTGTATATATGCCAGTTACACTTCCCAAAGAAGCGCTTTCAAATGCAACATACCCCCCCAAAACATTTTATGGCACCGTTGCTCAAGATGCTCATTAGTTGATTAACCTCATGCTTTTCATATGTAAATTGTTTATTTCTTATTTCGTGAAATGCTTGTTGTACTAAAACCTCCAAGTGTGTGAATATGTTCCCCCTTCTGTAGTAAATAAATAAAAAACATTTCATTGATTCATGCAAAAAAATCATTCGAGTGGGTGAGGGGGTGATGTCTGCATCATCTATGTGCAGTTCAGGTCGAGAAAATACTTGACTTGATGACTTTATATGATCTTACTTTTACATGCAGCAAAGGAAAAAACTATCCATCCATCCATTTTCTGATCCGCTTTATCCTCAAGGGTCGCGAGGGGTGCTGGAGCCTATCCTAGCTGACTTCAGGGCAGTAGGCGGGGGACACCCTGAACTGGTTGCTGGCCAATCGCAGGGCACACACACAGGCAAACAATCATTCGGGCTCACACTCATACCTAGGGACAATTTGGAGTGTTCAATCAGCCTGCCGTGCATGTTTTTGGAATGTGAGAGGAAAACGGAGTACCGGATTGATTCTTTGATTTAAAGCAAATATCGTTGCAGTCCTTAATTCACGCAAATGCAAAAATCTTTTTTTTTTTCCGGCTGCTCCCCCTCCGCATGCAATGAGCAAAAACCTCTTCTGACTGACATTTGATTCAGGAAGATGCAGCAAAAAACAACAACAAAAAACAGCTTGAGGAAAATGAAGACAAGTCACCCCAGTGGAACAGAGGAAAGGAGAAGGAAAAAAAAAAAGTGCATACTTACAGCAGTAGCAGTAGCACTGTCGAGATGAAGTGAAGAGTGAGGCTTTTCATCACAAAGACACAAGTAGTAAAAGTGGTCAAAACGGTATTTTACGTTAAACGTTAATTGATGAGATGATTCACTTTTACACAAGAACGATTTTGAAGGACACGTGATTCTGTAAGCCCAAAGACAAAACGAACCCAAAAGAGGATGAAAAATAAATCTTTATTCAACTTAGTTGCTGTCCAACATTTTTACAAATGCACAAATTGAGTCAAACCATTTACAAATGAAGGAAACCCAACTGAATACAAAGATGGAACAGACCCCTTGATATGTGCGGGAACCTTAAAATGGTCAGCCGGCTCACTTGCTTGCAAACGCCATGATCTGCTCCTGCACAAGCAAAACAGGAAGCATCTCTTTTACTGACGCTTGCCACACGCGCAGCTGAAGACCCCCATGAACAAAACTGAAAAAAAAGGTCTGATTTACTGCTGCGTTAAAAAAAAAGGATTTGTCCTATTCGGAACATCTTTTCCGTGACGTGATTTCTTGCTTGAGCAAATGGGGTGCTTAGTTACATCATGACATTCGTGCAATTATCATTTAATATTTACTAAAGATTTCTTTGGGAGATATTCAAATCGGCTCGCCAAAACAACCCAAAAAAAACCAAATTTGAACTCAAGACGAGGGCAAATACTTTGTCACGGCTCTGTAAGTGTGTGTCCTCCTCACAACAATTTTGGTCTGAATCACTTAGTAGCGAATAAAGCCATTTCACATGAGTGGTCGGTAATAAAAGGGGTGTGAAAACACAAGCCACCACCGCCGTCCACTGCCCGAGTGCCAGCGTTGCACCCCACCCACACGCTTTTGGTAACACTAAATTTAGGGCTAAACTTAGATGCCATAGTAGCACGTTTGGAGCCCTGGAAATTACAGGCAGCGCTGAATTGAAGCGATGTGTAATCGCAAAAGAGCGCGGAGGCGGAGCTTAGCTTGGATAGGTTGACGGTTGGTGTGAGCAGGTTGAGCGAGCTCGAGCTGAACTTACTTTTAGTGTCGGGAGCATGTTGGTGGCCTGCAGGCCGAAGGTCCGGAGGAAAACCACAGGGGCGGTATTGGTGGAATAGAGGCGCTTCATGAGGTCGATGGCGGCCATCATGGGCAGGTTGTGCCGCTGGCGCTCGCTTTCATATTCTAACAGGTGCTGCATTGCTCCTGGACAACAAAACAATTGGGGGTTAAAACCTAATAATGTGGCATCAAATCAATATACAGTAAAACCTCGGTTTTTGAACGTCTCGGTTCTCAACCAATTCAGTTTTCGATCAAAAATTTTGAGTTTTTTTAATGCCTCGGATGACGAACAAATTTCAGTTCTCGAACAAACTGAGCGCACTTGAATGCACCATTTGACTCCTCTGGGCTTCCTTACACGAGGAAGTGGTGACGCTTCCTTGTGTTGCTTTCCATTGTGAGCAGACGTGTTCAATAAACATTTTTATTTTAAAAAGAGCGTGGTTTCGGTTTTCGAACAGCCTTCGGGAACGGATTATAGACGAAAACCGAGGTTTGACTGTATAAGTTTAACCTCGGAAGAGGAAGTGGGGGTGGGGACACAATTTCCCGTGAAAAGCAATGAACATTGAATTGTTGGCAAAATGAACAGAAAGGGGAAAAAAAAACATCAAACAAGAAGCTTTTTATAATTCAACAGCGTGCATGTGAGACCGGCCTTTGGAAAATAGTTGAAGGGAAACCACCGAGTTTTGGTTACAGTGCTCGTGTCTGTTTGGAGCGCTCACTGACCCAGGTCCTTCCCGTTAAAGGCGGCCTGGCTGAGTAGCTGTGTGAGGGAAGCCACATCCCCAAAGCCCAGGTTGGCTCCCTGACCGGCCAGAGGATGGACACGATGGGCTGCGTCCCTGGAAAGACAAACAGATGCTTGTCTCTACAAATACACGACACACACACACAGACACACACACACACACACACACTAATTGACGTTCTTCCGAATAAAAGTACAACGCAATCGTAAAAAGCCTGCTTCAGATTTCGAAACAATTTTCCTCGATAAAATAACACGCTGAAGTGTAAAACCGTTGGCATCCAAAAGCCTCTGTGAATGTAGATGCCATTTACTTGCCAACAATCTTTTGCTCAATGCAAATATGATCAAGTAAAATGGTCTTTTAACCCTTTCATGCACCTCGTAAACCTGATAAGATAAAAAAAAAACTATTTGTCTCTCAATGGAGAAATTCGCAATTTACAGCAGCAAACATTATAAGCTGTCCGCTTTAGTAACCGCTGTCCCTGAAAGGGTTAACGACCAGCGATGAAGAAAGACAAAGTGTGTTGTGAGGAGACTGGCCTCATGCAGACGGCACAGCGACGCGCTTCTGCCCTAAAAGTCAGCGGTTCTGGTTGGGGCTCGCAGTTTGGACCTGGGCATATTCTCCCTTGCCACGTACTCGTGTAAGTATTTCTCCAAAATTATGCACGTTTGATGAAAGACTTTACATTGTCCATAGTGTCTATATGAGCCCTGTGATTGACTGGCGACCAGTCGAGAGTCACGCCCAAATTCAGCTGCGATGGACTCCCAACTCACGCATGACCCTGAATAGAATAAGACTGTCACACAAGTGTTGTCTTTTAGATCCCTTTCACAAAACTTCTGGTGCATAGTATTTATTCTCTTTAAATGTTACTTCTTTTGGAATATGTGTTCAAAAAAAAAAAAAAAATTAAAACTGTAGTGGTACCTTGACTTAAGCATCTTTAAGAGTCCCATTGTCAATTTAAAGGCACACATCACACAAATACTACAGCGTGTGTGTGTGTGTGTGTGTGCGTGTCTTACGTATTTATATAAATATGAGACAAAGTATCCCCAAAATATCATTCAATTCCGATTTTCAGGACCCCTGCCACTCCTCATCTTAAATCACTGATGTCAAAGTCAAGGCCCGGGGGCCAGATCTGGCCCGCCACATCATTCAATGTGGCCCGCGAAAGCAAATCAAACAAGGCAACTTCCATGATGCTTGCTAAAATGTGTACCAAAATTTCAAATTTTCATATGTAAAAAAATGAGAGACATTGGAAGCATTTTCTTGTTGCCAAACACCTCATTACAGTAACTTAAACAATAGTTGAATTGTTATTATTGACTTATTTACGTGATTTTAGTCATAATGGCCCTCGAAGGGAAATAACTCAAATGTGGCCCGCGACGAAAATGGGTTTGACACCCCTGAGTAACTATTCATCCAACGTGAACTGAAGCTCCAGTTCCTCTTACCCAACGAGCGCAACTCTGTGCCTAATGTACTCAGATGCGTGGCCCATGCCGAGAGGGAACATGACGCGGGATTTCGGGCCGATGGCCGCCACACTCGGGGGCAGCTGGCGAGGCGAACCCGCAGAAGGCATGATGGTGGCGAGTGCGCTCCTGAAGAGGGACCCGGCTGTCTCAACCAGCTCCGACTGGTTCACGTTACTCCACTGCGGGTGCGCCGAGCGGAGGGCATTTCAAACAGAGAGAAAGGAGAGCGCATGAGAGAGAAAAAACAGACGATATCGTTTAGTCTGGACAACGAAATTAACTGACATTGGAGCAAAGCTGAACTCCAGGCAAGGGCCGTTATTTGGCCTTTCTAAGTAAAGGCTTTGGCGAGGCCCGGGGAGTACGGCTAATTAAAAGAAGATGCAGGCCAGGCAATACAGTTGAATTTGCTCTGTTTGAAAAACATTCCATGCAGTAATGGTCGACACTGGGAGACCGCAAGTTTAATGACCAAACCAGGATTGAAACCAAACGTGACTCAACCGTGGTGACCCCATCCTTCAGCGGGCAGTAAAAATAGCCCCGCTTGGGAAAAAAAGGAGTTCCTCCAAACACAAGAAAGGGATAGGTATGTCCAAGGGAATACTGCTATTGTTTCAAGTCTGCTCAAAACAAAGTGTTTACGTCTGACAAAACCAACTGGACGTGAAGGCGAAGGACACAAAGCACAACGTGCGACAGGGCACGCAAACGCGACAATGATCCGAGGGACGCTCCCTTCTTTTGATCGGCACTCACAAAGGCGGAGTTGATAGCGTCGACAAAGCACTCGTCGTCCAACGCCATGAGCTCCTCGGCCAGGTGATGGCTGGTCGACCACACGAGAGAGCTCTCTGTGTCCGACAGCTGCGGCACGAAAAGGATGCACAATAGACGTTGATCAAACGGCACGAATACGTTTCATCATCCATCCGTCCAATTTTGATCCGCTCATCCTCATGAGGGTTGCCGACGTGCTGGAGCCTATCCCAGCTGTCTTCGGGCAGTAGGCAGGGTACACCCTGAACTGGTTGCCAGCCAATCGCAGACATTTAATAATTTGGAGAAGAAAAAAAAACATAAGAGTTTAAAATATGAATACATTACCGGTAACATTGCAATGGGTCCTGTTGGGAGGAACCTCTGCCATGCCACATTGTTCTCAGTAGGCTGTGAACACATGAAATAATGTACATTACAAACACCCATCAGACAGTACTGCCTCAACTGTGATACGCCGCATCTTTGCGGTTATGCAATTGAACCGTTCAAGCGTTTTAGTGTTTTTTATTACTATTGACAGGGATTAAGTTGTTTTATCTTAATGTGAAATTAACAGGTGAGACATTGAAAAATCACCGTCACATTACGTCAAAAAGAGTGTTTTATTGCTTGATGGGGTTAACTCGGGGGTCGGCAACACGCGGCTCCAGAGCCGCATCTTTAGCGGCTCTTTAGCGACATCTAGTGGCTCCCTGGAGCTTTATAAAAAAATGTTTGAAAATGGAAAAAGATTTTGATAGTAGGCTAATATAGCTCGAATAGATATAGATACATGTTGCAGCTCCGAAAAAGGAGAGCTGTGGTGTTGGTTTTTTAAAACGTACACTTTATTTATGCTTTTAACAGTCTCGACAAACACAGACACGACTGCGTCCGACTCCGTGCCTTCTCTCCTCGTTCGACTCGAGAGGCGTTCAAAGACAGCCTCAGAAAAACGGAAATTATTGATCACTTCACTAATACGAAGAAAAGCGAAAATAAGGCACCAAAACAAAAAAAATAAGCGAGGAAATTACGTCTCTGTTCTCGACCAAATCGGTTTTCGACCAAAATTTTCGAGTTTATGCCTCGGATGACAACCGAAATTCGGTTCTCGAACAAACTGAGCGCACTTGAATGCACCACTTGACTCCTCTCGCCTTCCTTAGACGAGGAAGTGACGCTTCCTCGGGTAGACGAGGAAGTGACGCTTCCTCGGGTAGACGAGGAAGTGACGCTTCCTCGTGTTGCTTTCCATGTGAGCAGACGTGTTCAATAAACATTTTTATTTTGAAAAAGAGCGTGGTTTCAGTTTTCGAACAATTTCGGTTTTCAAACAGCCTTCTGGAACGGATTATGGTCGAAAACCGGAGGTATGACTGTATTTCTATAGAGTTACTTCTTTTTGAGTATCTTTTACAAAATGCGATTTTTGAATACTTTATAATGTTTATTCCTTGAAAATAAAACGTTTGATGGTTGAAATGGGCAGAAGTTTGATCAACTGAACCATGACTTTCTTGTATCTCAGAATCTACCTGAGCGAGTTCCGCCTCATTTTGCAATGCGGGTCACATATTTCTTACTCTTCTAATCCACCTCAACAGAACACAACACAAAAAAATAAAGTCTGGGGGAAAAAAAGGAGGTGGCCCATCATTTACCTCTGATAGACGCAGCACAGCAACCACAGCCGATTGGTCGTAATCCCACTTGACTGTGGGGATCCCTAATTGCCGCCTCACCATGGAGTTGGGTCCATCTGCGCCGATCTGAAACACACCAAGGAATAAAACAAATGATGAGACCATTCAAAGTTCGGAATTTGAATACAGAAATCGATCTTACAAGCAGCTTGGTCCGGAGAGTTTCCCCGCTGGCTAACACGACCTGCACCCAGGGGACGGAGCGCACCGCCTGGTGCGCCGTCGGCCAAATGTACTTCACCACTTTGGACCTGTACTTGACTTGCACATGATCTGACGAATGATCAGGGCAGAAAACAATGAAGGAAAAAAAACCCCAAAGTGATCCATTTGGGTCTTAAGTTACGCTTGAAATATTTGTCACTCCGAGCACACACAAACGCGCACGGACGAGTTATAAAACACCGCGGCCTTCTCCCTGGCACAAGAGGATCTTAAAGGCCTTGGTCTGCCGCACGCCATGGACTAATAGTGTTTATCTACAAGCCAACCACGCCACGCTTTGCACATGCTGTCGGCTTGTTGGATATTGCATCAAACCTCCTCCTGCACTTCCTAAAATACCGGCAGCTGGCCCTCCCCACAACATGAAAGCAGCCTGAGCTACGCTTGCTCATGCCGACTTGGAGCGGGACCCATCCACAGATTGGCTACTGGTTACCGAACACGGATGTTAAATATGGGGTTTTGGTGATTGGAGAGAGAGATTTCATTGAAAACAGCTGGCGGGCAGCACACTTTTCATGTACCGTACTACATTTTTGAGCCGCATGAGAGGGAGACAAATGGCAAGCACACGAGGCCAAAAAAAATCGAGCGGGGACCACACGTCCCTCGTTTGGCCTAAAAGCATTTATAAATACGCCACTGAAAGCGCCAAGCACATAGCAGGGTTGCTTTTTATTTGCAACATTTTAGGTTTAATGTCAAGAGCAATCGAGCGCTGCCGGTAGGGCAGTCAGCACTTTTGAGCCCCCGGAGTGGCGGTGGCAGGGCAAGGAGCACATGGCAGCTTTAAATAGGTCACTGGACCACTTTAGGTGTCCTCGCGGGGCCCGGCCGGCCTCGGCAGTTCCGAAAATGTGAGGTTTTGATTTAAATGAATGGAAAAACATAAACAGATCATGGCGGGAATACAACTAAAAACGCCAGCGGATGGAATCATGTGGTGGCATGCGACCGTGGAGCCAAGCGATTGACTGGGTAATTTGCTCTGCTCACCCGACAGACGGTCCAGCTGTTTGGTGAGCGCAGCCACGACCACGTCGTTCTCCACGATGTAAGCCATCACCTCCTCCAGATTGTCCTTATCAAATGTGATCAGGGCATCGGAGCAGGCATCCCAAACCTAAATGAGAGGGTCATTACGCCTGCGGTCACGCCTCAAGTTAATCCTCCCGCTCGATATAGCCGGGCAGAGATGATCGCGTGAAAATTGCTGTCGAAGCTTGGCGCAGCCTGTTAAATAGATTAGGTCACCAACACAGCAGTCATCTAGAACGGTGGTTTGGAAAGTTCTTATACAAAGCACAACCTAAGAAAATATTTAGCTCCCCAAGTGCCGCCATCATGACCAGCATTAAAAGAAAGTAGCAGAGTAGGCCTAAGCGTGCACGCGAAAAGAGACAGAGGTTTTATTCCTTAAAAGGTATATTTAATATCATCGTAAGCCACTGTAACAAGATGCACAGTTTGAAGTTTAACACTGCATTGAAATGTAGGAAACTTAAATAAATGCTACGTAAATGATGATTCAATGAAAACGCATGACGCATTTTAAGTTCAATCAAAATTGGAGCTCGTGTTTGAAACAAACAGTTTAACATTAAATGCAAATGTAATATGAAATACAAATGAATTAGGGCTGAACAATTACCATATTGGCCCGAATAAAAGATGGTGTTTTTTGCATTGAAATAAGACTGAAAAAGTGGGGCTCGTCTTATATTCGGGGTCTAGACATTATACCCGTTCACGACGCTAGATGGCGCCAGATATCATTGAAGCGAATGCTTAACTTGACTCCCGAGGCCAAAGTGAACCCCTGTCACGAAGAATAAAAATTAAAATAGCGGTAGCACGGAGAAGAAAAATAAAAAATAGCGGTAAGAAAGAAAAGAGAAGAAAATACTAGAAGAGATAACAGAAAATGGAGAAACGTAGCAACAATCTGGAGAAAAGTGGGTCAAAGATCGGCAGCTGAGGAGAAGTTATGATGTAATTAACATTTCAAAAAACAGAAGCCATTCATTTACGAATGTGATTGCACTTTAGTTTACATATTTAAATGTTCAGATATTAAGATTTGAATGAGGCAAAATAACATGCTTTTTCTCTCAAATATATTGCTATAATCATTTGTTTCAGATGTACTGTAATTATTTTCTGTATAAAAATTAATTTGGTGTTCAAAAAGTCTTTTTTCAAACTTGAGTCTTGAAAAAGAGGGGGGCGTCTTATAATCAGGGCCGTCTTATATTCGGTACGGTAATCAATTTTAAATCGACATCGCAATGTAGTACAAATGCAATTCTCAATGCGCGATGCTGAAAAGTATCAGTGCTTAAAAAATGCACTCCGCATATTATTTTGCAATATTGGTGAAATCAGATTCATGACTTTGTTACGTTAACGCCACACTTGCCTGGTAGAATTTAGTGAAGTTGCAATGAATGCTGAAAAGGCTCCGAGTGAAAGTGTTTATTAAATTAAAAGCTAAGCGACATTTAACAAGTTGGTCAAACGTGTCATTTGGCGCACAAATGACATGTTTGTAAACAGTATGGAGACCGTCAATAATATCGGTTTCCGTTTAACTCCAATTCCGAACTTGAAAGTGCCATTTGAGTTCAACATGAGCGGGTGAAAGTGTTTGCTTAATCCTCTCCTGGGTTGTAACTATGCTGAGGGTAACCCATCATTCAGCTGTAATACACTACTGCTGTTACTACTCTTTCTCTCCAGCTCATCATAAAGCCAGGGGATATACCCTTTAAAAAAAACCACTAACGGTGTTTTGGGTTTGCAACTTGAGATAAGTGGTTAAGAGGAGGGGGAAAAAAAAAAAAAGAAATAGTTTGGGGTTTGTTTAACGAAGGGTGACGCGATGCAACTATTGCTTTCCTTGCACGATTTAAACAACTTCCTCGCAACCTTAGGAGAAAATGACCTTGCGCCGAATTTAAACTCTTTCCTTTATAGGTGGGGGGGGGGGGAGTTTTCGCACGGCGCAAACGTTATTTAGACACGCGGCACATATTTGCCCTTCTACGGCTAAGATGTGAATGACTATGATCCAGCAAGCAAAACAAACAAAAAAGTAGCAGAATAAAAAGGTATCATGGGTGAGGTACGCTGCCATAATGGCCCGAAAAGGCACAGCTTGATGACATCTTAG
Organism: Hippocampus abdominalis; assembly: GCA_018466805.1. Taxonomy (NCBI): domain Eukaryota; kingdom Metazoa; phylum Chordata; class Actinopteri; order Syngnathiformes; family Syngnathidae; genus Hippocampus; species Hippocampus abdominalis. The sequence continues at coordinate 13,485,476 of CM031705.1, read as the reverse complement.
CCCCGGAGTGAAACACTGCGGTCAAGGCTTTGGTATACAGCAACCACATCTTACAAGCCGGGTTGAGCCTTGCATCCATTGCCATGAAGCGGCAAACAACCTTTCATCTCGCTGCACTTGTTCACATGAATCTTCATAATTAGAAGACACGGGGAGTGAGTAGCAATTTGCAAACGTCAAAAAGACTTCATCCTCGTCAAAAGCACGGTTGTAAGAAGAAACTAGGTCATCCAATGCCGGATCGCCTATCATGAAGGTGTGCGGGGTTTTTTTTTGTTTTTTTTTTTAAATAGTGCTGCTAATAAAGGCAAACATTGCATAAAGGAATGAAGAAATTACATGTCAGCTGAACCCAGCATTTAATGTAAATGAAACCATACCATGTGCATAATTACACACACCGCAAATGAGTTTCTTGTTCATTTCGCTGTAAGTTGGAGTTTAAGTGGAATGTCAAAGAATTTGCTCTCCACAAATTGTATAGTATCATGATTATTGGATGACAGAAATACATGGAAAATATCAGTGTGCAGTGATTTTCAAGTTTAAAAACAGCAAGACGGAGTCATATAGAAAAAAAAACTCAGGCAATGTGGCAACAGTACGAAAAACTACTTTTTTTTTTTTTTAGGCTTTAGAGCTCGAGAGATAACAAGCATCAACATCAAAGAATGACTAACATACCTGCATCTTCTTATAAGGCTTGCACCTCCATTTTGTGATATGCTCCCATGCACCAATCCCTGCAGAAAAAGAGACATTATACAATAACTTTGGAACAGCTTAAGTTGGAAAATTCAGAATTTCACTGACATTTGGGGGGAAAATATTCCTCGATCGTAGCGAGTTGTGCATGACGTCAGGATGACAAATCATTTCCCCAAGTGTGTGTGTCCCCCCCCCCCCCCCCCCAGGGCACCAAGAAAGGGTACTAGTGATAAAGCAAAAAACAAAACTTATAATGACAGTAATAAAATGAAAAATGACTTGACCTGTGGTGTGAAAATAGCCTTAGAGTGAATATAAGTAAAAAAGTTTTTAAGGGGAGATTTATCACAACCACTTGTCAGCTACGCTACAAATATTATCCATTTATCCAGTTAGCATTGCACGACTGCCTGTGTTTTATGTTATGTGTTGTGTTTATTATTTTACTTGATGTTAATAATTTTGTTCAGCGCTTTGTTACAGCTGCAGCATTTGTGAAAGTGCTATATAAATCAGGATGTATTGTATTGATCTGTCAACTCTCTAAGAAAAAAAATGGAAGCAGGAGGATCATGTACAGAAGGAGGCCTGCTAAGTCACAACAACAACGCAAAAATGAACTTTTTGATTTATGCCCAAAGACATAATACACTATTGGTGCAGTGTTTCTCAAACTATTTGAGGTGAGACACATCCTCTACATTGGAAAAATCACACAGCACACTACCAAATAAAAACTGAAATAATGATGATCTTGTGTAACTTTACTCACAAACTGAGCCAGTGTGAGAGCTGGGCTTGTTTACTTGAACACAAAGAAAGCTGTGATTTCGTTGTAGTAATGGCAACAGATGGATTCACAGTTTAATTGTACCTTCTGCCATCCAGTGGAAAAACATTTGATTGCTCTGCATATCACTATATGTTGCTGGCATAAATAGTTCAAGAATACTTTTTTTTTTTTTTACGGCAAATGGATAATTTTCAGACCATTCGGTGAGATGCGACAATTTCCTGCAGCACATCTCTCACACTAATGCGCCACGACACAGAGGTTGGGAATCACTACATTCGAGATCAAAGGACGGTGATGTAGCCTACTGCACCAGTGAGGAGTGTAGCAGATCCTGGACTGATAGAGCTGACTCTGGTGCTGTAGCTGTCAGGGACCTTATCCATCACTTTCTTGTTTCCTGCTTCAAGGAGAAGAATCTTCTTCTCTGACAAGTTGGGATGCATGCCTGCCAGGGGAAAACTATATATCACGGTTGCTGCTGATTTGTTTTGTCATTTTTTTAATCAGCTCACACAATGTTTTGGATGTTGACAGCTCGATGTGGTCACTCACCGAGGGAGCATGCCATTGCAGTTCCAACCATCCCTCCCCCGGATATAATAACATCATAAACCTCATTGTTGTCACGACCGTCACGATGGTCTGCGCACACGAGTCCTCGACTGACACTTTTTACTGCGGATGAGCGTTTTTCTGCCATTAAACAGCGCCCGAACCCATTCCGGGCTATGCTAGCCCTTGTAAGGTTTAGCATTATTCGAAATTCAAACTAAACAAGCCTTGCATTAAAGTAGGATAAACATTCCCCCGTCAAAGCCTCGCCGCTTAAATATACTATGCAAATACTGATTTCTCCTTGAGCGCGTCCGATAAAGAGCAGCCGAGTCACCTCAGTACTACAGCCATGTTGTGTTGACAACTTGGGGCATGGGAATTCACTTCCGGCTTTATAGCCAATCACGATAGACCTTTGTCGCAGCTCACGCTTCCGCGTTGGACAACAAGCGCTCACCGAGACTCATTATCGACCAACATCGGTGCGGTCCTTGATGCCTTTTTCGGTTTTGTTTTGTTTTTGTATTTTTGTTTTTACATTTTGTAAAAGAATGTGTTATATTTTGCTTCTCTTCACTTGACTTGTGAACAAAGAAGCCCCGATGCAGGGAAATACAATACTCGCCTTTTTTTCAGGTAAGCACCAGTAACGGTGTTCAAAATTACAACGACCACTTGCACAACAAAGTTGAAACCAACAATTAATGTAACACTTTTCTAAGTTAACTCTTTATCCGCATGACGCGCTCAGTTGAGTGTACTGTTTGGTTGTCAAGGTAACACGTAATTTGCAGGGGCGTGTGGTCATCTTCAAATTTATTCCAGTGGCCATTTGCAAGTATTTGGATACAAACCTGTAGCCGAATGAATTTATGCTACACTAATAATTTTAAAGTTTAAATACTTGTTTGAGTTATTTAATTTTTAAACCCTTCCTCTTCCTGTCAGCCATTTAGAATATAATGTCATTGATGGATGCCCGTCAGAGGCAGAGGGGTGAAAACACTTCGTTATTCGTGGCTTGAATTGAATTGGGTTCATTACTTTCTGACTGCCCCTTGTGGATGGATAGCAGGAGGGAGACAGGGATGAATGTATAATGAATGCTGGATGGATTGATGGTGAAATGGATGGAAGGTTTACCTATGCATTTCAGAATACATTTCAACCCTCTAGACCAACAAATATGTCAGAGTCAGAGATGATGCTTACAAATAGTTTGGAGTCAGAAGAACCCCTCCATCAAAGGCTGCGTTACCTGAGCGAGGTGATCCAACGGCAGCTGCAGGAGACAGAGAGGAGGCATAAAGAACAGTTGGAGACCAGGATTTATCACAACACTCTCCTCTCACAAGATCTAAACAAACTGTCTCCCCAGACTAAGTAAGTTTCTTTTTTATTTGAATGATATAGGACATGTGATTTTTTTTTTTTTTTAAGAATTCATTCTCTCATGGGGATGAAGGAGCTCTGCCACTTGCCCTGACATCTGACAGTTATCTATCAAACTATTGTAGGCTGTTGGAGTTGTCTGCTCCAGTCTTGGAATCTTCATCGGAGTGCAAGCAACACTCCATTCGGTCTCCTGCCCGATCACAGCAATGTGAACGAGCGGCTTCATGCAAAACAACGCAGCAAAAGAAAGAGGAGGAGGCTGAGGCTGAGTGCAAGAAAAAGTTCAGCGCGCTTCCTGTCCCCAATCAAGTCAGACTTCCTCTCTACCGGGAGATGATGGAGCGGAGGGACGAGGAAAGGAAGCAAGGCTTAGAGCAAAGGAAAAGCTTTCTGCTTTCTGTTCAGAAGCCTTTCAGCTTCCAGGAGAGAGAAAAGAAAAAACAGGAGAACCTGGTTGCACTGTTGAACCAGGCCTCACAAGAGGCAAAAAAGACAACTGTAAAGACTGTCCAGCAGTCCTCTCCCAAAGAAGTCAAAGAGCCAGCAGGTACGAGAGCTTCCTTTCTACAAGAATGCATGATGACAATGGTGCATGAGGTTCAGGAAAGAATTGAGACACAGTCACATAATCGTACCTGATAAAGTGTTTTTCTCACAATTCTGGGGTTTAAGGGTTTGACTTTTGGCTTGCGACCTTCTTGTGTGGAGTTTGTGTGTTCTCGCGTAGGTTTTTCTGGCATGCCTACTTCCCAAAGTAGGCCATGTTGGATTCACTCAAGACTCTTCATTGTCCTTAGGTAGAAATGTGAGTGTGAATTTCTGCCAGACGAACTGGCAACCACTCCAAGCTGTCGTCTCTCACTTCAGGTCAGCTGGGATAGATTCCAGCTCATCGACTACTAAGTGGTACAGGAATATATTGACGGATGGATGTGTTGTTTCAAATCTATTGTGATGGTGTGGAAAATAAAACAACCCCCGCAAAAAAAATGGCCAATTATTTCTGGAATAACTGTATGATCTCTTATACCGGGGTCGGCAACACGCGGCTCCAGAGCCGCATGCGAGTCTTTAGTGACATCTAGTGGCTCCCTGGAGCTTTATAAAAAAAAATGTGAAAACGGAAAACGATTTTGAAAGTAGGCTAATATAGCTCAAATAGATATAGATCCATGTTGCAGCTCCGAAAAAGGAGAGCTGTGGTGTTGTTTTTAAAAAAATGTACACTTTATTTATGCTTTTAACAGCCTCGACAAACACAGACATGTCTGCGTCCGACTGTGTCTTCTTTTTTCTCGTTCGACTCGAGAGGCGTTCAAAGACAGCCTCCGAAAAACGGAAATTAATGATCACTTCACTGACACTAAGAAAAGCGAAAATAATGCACCAAAACAAAAAAATCAAGCGAGGAAATCACAAAATAAATTCTATGGGGGCGTTTGTGAACACACAACAAAGGAATGAATAACATAATCAATTATGAGACAGTCCAGTCTCCTACATACATACAGCATGTGTTTCCTTCATTGTACGTTTTATAGAAGGCTTTTATTTTTTTGCGTCTCCGGACATATTTGTTGTTACTTTTTTTTGTCCAAAATGGCTCTTTCAACATTTTGGGTTGCCGACCTCTGACTTATACATTGAAATCCATGACAAGAGCTGTATCGCCCTAAACCCATGTGCGAGATATTTTCAGCATTACAAAATGACAAAAACTTCTACATTTTTTTTTCTTCAATGTTAGACCGGGAACATTGTAGCATATCCCACCTCAGCACCACAAAACAGGAGAATCCCGAGGAGCGCAAATTTCGCATTGCAGAGCGCACCAGAATGGAAAAGCTGGGATTCCTGGATGAGAAGCCGAGCTTCCAGCCCAAGATCAATCACCAGGTGCCTGATTTCAACCGTCTGCACAAAGCCCTGCAGACACAAGGTCTGAAAACATCACTAAGTAGAGATCTGACCAAGTGTCAACCCTTCTACCTGAGAACATCCGCTCTTCCTGCCAGGCAAAGTAAGCCAAGTCCGGAAAAGTCGCAGGTAAGCATCCCTCTTCTTGCTGAGCTCACTTCCTCTTCTACTGTACTTGCTTATTCATGAAATGTGCTGTAGTCTCCTTTTAAAATCCTGCAGTTTTGTAGATTATTTTTTGCAACTAATTTTTCATCTGCCGTCATTTTTTTTCTGTAGCGCATCATGTTTTGATGAAATAATATCATCATCATCATATGTAATATACTTAAATATTTAGTCATATTTGTGAAGTAAACATTCAGGTAATCCACCTGTTGCTGAACCTAACATTGTAAAATATTTTTATACATATTAAAAAAAAAGACAAAAACCTGATATGGTAGAAATCAGAAAATACATTAAATAATCAATAAGAATACTTTTAAATCAGCATCGATACATTTAGGGACACATTTTCAAGCTTCAACAAAAACACACAAAAAAGAAAATATACACATATCATCATCCTCATCATAATTGTCATCATCTTCTTCATCATAAGTGTCCCTTGATGCGTCTTTTGATGTTTTATGGAGCTACAGTGAAACTCCTCTACAACGAAATCATGTTCGCAGCAAGACATTTTTCACAACAGGGGGTTTTTCACTGTAGCAAATGTGAAACAGGAAAGTGGGAATGGTGTTAATGCATGAAGATTTTTTCACACTAGGGGGTATTTTCACCCATGTAGATTTCGTTGTAGAGGAGTTTCACTGTAGTTAAAACTAGAACAAGCTAATGTTACATGAGCCTGGGTTCTCATAGAAAGATATTTATAAACCTCCCAACCATTATTGTATGTACCCTAACCTCTACAGCTAACCTCAGAATGTTATTCCAAAGCCATGTGCATGTCATCTTTGTGGGAAGGGAGTTTTTGTCGAGTCTTTCCAGGAAGTACCCAATGCACATATTATGTAAAAAAAGTGCACCCGTTCTTACATAATAGTTCAGTTTTCTTCATGTTCTATTCTTGAGTCTGTTCACATGAAGGTTTGTGGGGGTTCGGGGTGAGGGGGCTGCCAGAGGACTTATAAAGGATAATAAATTTGAGAATAATAAAGAAAAATAGTTCTCTGAGTAGGCGGCCCGGTAGCCCAGTGGTTAGCACGTCGGCTTCACAGTGCAGAGGTACCGGGTTCGATCCCAGCTCCGGCCTCCCTGTGTGGAGTTTGCATGTTCTCCCCGGGCTTGCGTGGGTTTTCTCCGGGTGCTCCGGTTTCCTCCCACATTCCAAAAACATGCATGACAGGCTGATTGATCACTCTAAATTGTCCCTAGGTGTGAGTGTGAGCGTGGATGGTTGTTCGTCTCTGTGTGCCCTGCGATTGGCTGGCAACCAATTCAGGGTGTCCCCCGCCTACTGCCCGAAGACTGCTGGGATAGGCTCCAGCACCCCCCGCGACCCTAGTGAGGATGAAGCGGTTCGGAAAATGAATGAATGAATGAATGAGTTCTCTGAGTGGAGGCTAGCTGTCAGGCATTTGGAAAACTTCAGATTTGTTTTTTAAAAACGTGTGGGGTCTAGTTGTAGCCCCCAAAATATTGTATATTGCCTTCAAAGGCACCATGAATAACTTAACAAAACTGTTCTTATAATGTATGCCTATTTTATATTTTTCCCCTTTTAATTTATTCGTATTGTTACTTATTTATTTTTTTTACAGATGCTCAGTCAAAGTAATCTAAGTCGAAGTAAGTCATGTGGCGCCCTAAAATCATTGTCCGCAGACACACTCCCAACTTACATCACAGACGCAACAAGGCAACGCTGCATGGCCATCAGGTAAGGTCACAAACGGGATCTTCTTTGGCTTGTGAGTGAGTGAGTGAACAATTTTGGAATTTCCATTTTAGTCCGTTTTTATTTTTGGACTTTTGTGGGGGGTGTTTAACCTCCGTTTTTATTGTTAGCCCAAGTTTATCAGTTAATTTTTTTAAATGCTGTCTTTTAATGTAGCTGTCGTTAGTTTTAGTCTTTGTTTGTTTTTGTTTTTTTAAATCTATGGAGTGTTTGTCAAGGGCAAGATTAAAAAAAAAGAAAAAGATCACTAAGCATTGTGTAATAAAATAAACTACAATTCTCAAACGATCCTCCTTCAGGACAGACAGACAGACAGACAGACAGCAATACCAAAATAAATTCATTTAAAATGAACCCTGAAAGCTCATGAATGATATTAAGGATGAAAATGAAAGACATTTTTGAAATTTTAGTTTTACAAAAGCAAGATGACGCTTCAGGTACCGTTTTTATTACATTTTGGACCCAAAAAATGTTGATGTTTGGAGGAAATCCATGGAGATAAGGGACGGGAAGAATCAGGAGAGTGCAGACTGGCTGAGGGAATACCAGAGCAAGTCTGAGGCCATGAGGAAGACGGTTTCCCTCCATGCCAAGTTGCTGGACCCTCACAAAAGCTTGAAAGAAGTCTACGACGAGAGAATGCGACACCATCGGTGAGTGAGGGGGCAAGCAAGTCCGTCACGCTCCTAGTTTGTGGACATCTTTGTCAACTCGCATCACATACACAGGGAGGCGGACCGACAAAGGGCGAGTGATTACTTGCGGGATCTGCAGCACATGAAGGCTCGCGTTCGAAAGCGCCCCCTTTTGTTCGAACAGGTGAAACAGGTGAGTGGCGTGTTGTTGGCACGCATCACCATCTGCTTGCGTGCGCTTCTGTGATCTCTCATTTTCATTTGATCAGAGACATGCCAAAGCGCAAGCGGAGCAGGTGTACAAGAACGAGCTGAGGAAAGTTGGTGTAGAAGAGCAGTTTGTTGAAGAAAAGGCAGGCGCCGTCACGGAGTCGTCCGTCTCATCGAGATCTAAGGGTGACACACGCCCAGATGTCCACAACAAGTACTGCAGCTTAGCAGAGTGAGAATTTTTAGCACTTGTTTTTCATCATACTTGATGTGTTCCCACCATGTCCGGTAATATTATGAATAGCGTGTTCATCGATGGGGCCAAAAGCCTTCATGTGGTTTTGCTCATGCGACGTTACATAATTGTCAGGGCCTGCCCGGAACAAGAAAAATATAGTAGCCAAGTAAAAATGAAATATAATTACAATCTAGACATTTTCTAACCCAACATGTCTGATTTTAGGGAGGAAAATGTAGACGGGGGTGGAGAAAATTGAAGATGTGGAGAAGAACGGGCGTTGCAGTCCAAAGGGGGGGGGAATGATCGTCACGATAAGACGGCACAATGTTTTTGTGGCCTCCTGGCTAGAACACAACACCGTATTAAAGTATGACTCATGTCTACTTCACCACACCAACAATAGGATACGCCAACATTTGCAACTATCAATTAAAAAAAAAAAAAAAAAAATCTCAAAACATCTGAAACCATAAAATCTCAAGGGGAAAACCCGCAACAATGGTACAAATAACCATGTAAATGGGCCACAGAGTGTCATACTTTAGGTGCTTGTAGATACGATATTGTACTATTAAAAAAAATAAAATAATTGTGGAGACTTGGTTGTCAAAATAAACCTTTTCAAAACTGAATGCGAGGCCCCCGTTCTGTTGCGTTTGACGACGCGAGCGCCTTTTCCTCCCATAGCCTGGTTGAAGTTGCGAGTCACTATATAGCCGCGCGGCCACCTAAATAAATCCTCGTGCACACACTGACCGGCTTGGTGGTTTTTGCTGCGAGTCCACAGACCCACATCAATTGCTGTACTCTTGTACACTGGCCTCAAGTGGAAGGCTTTGCTTATACAGCTGACAACTTGGAATTTCAGATTTTTTTTTTTTTTTTTTTCTTGTGTGGTTAAAAAAAAAAAACCACATGAGAATATCTCAATATGTATTCAATCGTAATCAAAAACTCATCATGGGCGATACCGAGCGCTCCATCTCGTGAGTGTATCATTCCTCTCAAAGCGACTGAAGTTTGTGTGACTTTGGATTCAAACGTTATGGAAAATCTGCCTGAATGTCAAGTTATTTTTTGCGTTTGGAATGTAAGTTACGGTCAAGAATGCATAGTAACCTTTTGAAATAAAATACTCCAAACAACGGCATATAATTATCTCCTTACACGATACTGTGATTAAAAAAAAACAAAACACGACAACTATTACAACATAGTGCTTTAACGATGTGCTGAACATCGCAGCCCTTCCATGAGATTTCAGCCATCACGTGACACGGCTGTCTCGGCTGCATCCCCCCCCCCCCCCGGGGTTGTCATGGGAACAGCGTATCCCAGGGATGCACCTCTGATGAAAGGGGGCGTGGCTAAAAACAACCCCAGGCCTTCCCAACCTGTATGAAAATGAGTGCGAGAAATTCATTGGCGCATGCATGTTGCAATTACTACAACTGAAAGCAGCATTACAGGCGTATTGTTCTCCTCATTTATGGAAATCGAAGCGCACATTTGAATCTTGAGTTGTGTCATCGCGACATTAAAAAACGCGTAATAACTTTTCATTCCCGAGCTCGCCCGCAGGAGGAGCTGCGGCTCACTCCGCGAAGCCTGACTGGCGAGACGCAAGCCAGAGATGCATCTTTTCTCTTTTTTTTTTTTTTTTCCTTTTCTCCTTCTGTGGCATGAATAATAACTGGAGAGAGAGCGAAAGAGAGAGCTCGTTGAGAGGCGAGTGGGGAAGAGGGGGGGGTGGGTGGGGGCGTGGGGGGTAAGAGAGCAGCGGAGACAGCAGCCACAGTGACAGTGCACAAGTTCAGAGCTCAGACTTACCTTTTGGGAAGGTGTGTATGTTTTTTTTTTTTTTGCGCATGCACGTCCTCCAGCTCCCGTCCGCATCACTCGATGCTCCACTTTGTCTTGCAGGTGCAGAAGTTTTGTCTCAAGGATCTCCTCCGGTGTTATGGCTCTGCCAGAACCGAGCCATCTTGTCCTTTAGAGGAGCTGCGCGTTTCCCCTCCAGAAGAACTTGAAGCCCCCCCACACACCCCCCCCCCCCCCCCCCCGAGGAGGATGGAGACGCTGTCAGGGAAGGACAAGGAGCTGATCCGGAGCAGCTGGGAGAGCCTGGGCAAAAATAAAGTTCCTCATGGCGTCATCATGTTTTCCAGGTAACTATGGGGATAGAATGCACGACGGGTTCGCAAGGATCTGGTCATCTTGTTTTGTTTGGAACTCCTCGCAGCATCACCTTTCCGCGCACACTTCCACCGGAAACCAGAGGCGGCTTGCCTAGTTGCTTGGCGACAGCCTTCAATATTGTTATTCGCTCGCCGCCAAATCTGACACGTGCACGGGGGGGATTCAGTTTTGTGTGGCATTATTTTGGGAATCGTAACTGTTGGGTTCATAAAATTACAGGGGAGTGATTTCCAGTGAATCTGATCAGCAGCAAGAGTGACTGTAAACATTTGAAAATTCTGTATGCATATTTAATGAGCCCCCCCCCTTGATTGAAATCCACCTTGCTGTGATTTGCCCCCATGCTGATTCTCTGTCTGACCATTTGGCCGTGTCTGTGTCACGTTGCGAGGTGGTGGTGGTGGTGGACCCCAAAAATCAGGCAAGAGGGAGGAGCAGGGTGTACTTGACAAATTGTATTAAAACAGAGAAAAAACTCAATCCAAAACAAAAACACAGTCCAAAGTATCAAACAAAAATCACGACTGAAGCTAAAACATAACAGTAACCGAAACATGACTGAAACAAACCTGATAGAAGCAAACAAACATGCCAGTAGCAAACGGCGACACACAACCAATGACCCGACACCGAGCGGTTGTGCCGGGAGTCCTTTTAAAGCACTAATTGCATAACGACCAACAGGTGTGCAGCTGCAGGGGGAGCCCTACAGTGCCACCTGTTGGTCCCAAACCGAATCATGACAGTCTGACTGCATTGTATTGGTCTGAACCCTCGTCAAATGGGGAGGTTTAAAAAAAACTGTATGAGTTTCTTTGTCTTCGAAGATTTATGTAAGGTATTCTCTACAGCAGCGGTCACCTTTTTGAACTGAGAGCAACTTCTCGGGTACGGATTAATGCGAAGCGATACGGTCTGATACACACTTCTGAAATAACGCATTTTCTCAAATGACCTTTAACTCATTCACTCCCAAAGACGTTTTTAAACGTCTTTTCAGACTTGGTGCAGAATTGGCTGGTACTGAATGAGTTAATGGGCATTTAAATCCAGATGAACAGCTATGGTTTTTTTCCAATAACGGCAGTTGAGGTCTTTTAAAATTTATTTCAAATGCATTTTTCGAAAATCACCGTGTGTTGTTTTTGTAATTTTAGTTAGCAACTTTTTACTGCTTTGCTTTTAAATGTTTCAACTCTTTGGTCTGTAAATGCTTTTAAATGTTATACAGTCAAACCTCGGTTTTCGTCCATAATCCGTTCCAGAAGGCTGTTCGAAAACCGAAATTGTTCGAAAATCGAAACCACGCTCTTTTTAAAATAAAAATGTTTACTGCACACGTCTGCTCAGAATGGAAAGCAACACGAGGAAGTGTCACTTCCTCGTCTACCCGAGGAAGCGTCACTTCTTCGTGTAAGGAAGGCGAGAGGAGTCAAATGGTGCATTCAAGTGCGCTCAGTTTGTTCGAGAACCGAAATTTGTTCGTCATCCGAGGCATAAAAAACTCAAAATTTTGGGTTGAAAACCGAATTGGTCGAGAACCGAGACGTTCGAAAACCGAGGTTTGACTGTACTTTCAATTTTGTGAAGCGCATTGAGTTACCTTGTGTATGAAATACGCTTATAATAAAGTTTACTTTCCTGGCCTCACTTCAATAGTTAATAATATTCAATGAAGACATTGATTATGCTAATTATTCCTCACAACAACTATCAATAATGACTTCACAAGGTAGTGAGCATAAATCTCAACACAGAACATTTCTGGGCAGCTGCTGTACGGTAGATCAAAATGAAAGTTATTCCCTGAAAACAGCTGAAAGATGGCTACCCATGTGCAATGCCAGCGTTCAAACAATGTGCGATTTGTATCCTTGCTAGGCTTTTTGAGCTGGACCCAGCTCTTCTCACTCTTTTCCACTACAACACAAACTGTGGCAACACACAAGACTGCCTCTCCAGCCCAGAGTTCCTGGAGCATGTCACCAAGGTCAGCTTCTCACCCTCAAAGTGTCTTTAAGCAAAACTGAATCAAAAGGTTCTCCCATTGCCTGTATATAAAAAATCTATATACAAAAGTAATGAATGTGTTGTCGATCAAGCAAAATGTAGCGAGAAGAATCAGCCCACCATTTTCTTCACTGGTGGTTGGTCTCACTGATTCCAGGTGATGCTTGTGATTGACGCCGCCGTCAGCCACCTGGACGATCTTCACTCCTTGGGGGATTTTCTTCTCAACCTGGGGAGGAAGCATCAAGCCGTGGGGGTCAACCCACAGTCGTTTGCTGTACGACAAACAAGATTCGGGCAACGGATTTCTATGCCCCCCACACACACTGACTTGTGTTTGTTTGGATCTCTCGCAGGTGGTGGGGGAGTCGCTCCTCTACATGCTGCAGTGCAATTTGGGCCAGGCCTACACCGCGGCCATGCGTCAAGCGTGGCTGAATATGTACGGCATCGTGGTGGCCGCCATGAGCCAAGGATGGGCTGAGAATGGCGAGGACAAGGCAGACTGAAGCGCCGCCTGCGTGAGCTGCTGAGCGCTTGCTGTCCTCTTCACTCATTGTGGTTGCCATGGAACAAGGTTGTGTAACTGGCAGCGCTGTGGCTTTTTATTTTTTTTTTTTTTTTTTTTTTTGCTGCTGCTGTACATTTGCTGTACATTAGTGGAGAGTGCAAAGCAAAGGCGAATGTATGGTGTGGCCACACTCCGCCGATCACGGACTTCGTCTTTGCAGTGGTGTTGAGCAAGCAGGGTCCAAAACCAGCCACCCTGAAGCAAAGCAAAGAAGCATCAAGGTTAACTTGTATATACTGTAATGCCTTTTATTCTATCTTCTGACCATAGTGAACTATGTGATGTATCCTAAAAGCGTCACGCGGCGATGAATATTCCATGTACGCTACTCAAAAGTGATACGAGTTTAGTGTGGCCCACACAGGGGCAAGCTCTGGGTCAAATTGTGACCGAAACAAAATGGCATCACTATACTCATCGAGGTGTTTTTGGTTTTGTGTATGTGATCCAACTTTTAATGTATTTACGAAAGGCTCAGATAACATTTTTTTTTTTCCAACGGACAAGCTACTGACAAGAACTGTTACACACTGATAGCTTTCTACCATAATTTCTGACTGTTATGGTGTCCTCGTGCACCTTATTTTTACACGGTGTATGGCACTCGTTTCAATGGAGGCCGTGAGTACGTATCTCAGTTGTCTTCATGTGACTGTTAACGAACAAGACTGTTATGTTCAGCTAAAGGGTGTAGTAGGACTTTGTTGGTGTTAATCACTGTAGTCAGTGTTTTTTTTTGTGAAGCCACTAAACAACTGATGGTAAACATTTGTTTTCGATTTGAAGATAAATGACCTCTTAATTGAGTGCAAAGGGATTTTATACATCCTATGTGTGTGTGCGTCATCGTGCTTTTGGTCAACAGCAAATTTTAATCAGAGATGGCTTGATGGGTCAATTAAGATATTTGTGATGCCGATTTCCAAAATGTCTTTTCGTTTTTTCAAGCGTATCAGATTTTTGGAGATATTTTACCGTGCGTCGTCATTTATAGCTATGATGTGAAAGCGCTACGTTAAGTAAAGATGAGTTGAGTGGAGAGTCAAAAAGAGAAAAAAAAATCCACCTGTGGATGAACCTAACCCTTAATTAAAACATATTACGAAATAGATTGCTATATTACACATTGTATTTTTATCGGTTCTGAAAACGGCATTATTATTATGAAAAGCTGATGTGCCAGAGGAAAAAAAAAAAACAAGGACGGATTCGTCATCTAGAAAAGTTGACTTGCATCTCTGATTAAAATATTTTGTAAAAAAAAAAAAAATTGTCGACCAGTGTCATTAGCATAATCGTGGTTCTGAATTTCTTTCGATGCCAAGTATTTTAACAACAGTGTGCCAAGTATTTGATCACACAACTGTAAATCCAAGTTGCTGAGATGTGGTTTTTAACGCTTTATCTTTGGTTTACATTGAAAAGGTTTATTTTTATATTCCAAACTTTGATGTATATTAACTCCAGCCATTGTAGATTTACATGTAATTTCAATCTTAACGACTACAAAATATACTCGCACCGGTCGCTTAATTAGGTACGCACAAGCAACCTGACGTGATCCAATACATGGATGATCGACGCTGTCAAGGGAGGCATTCTTTTAATCATGCTTATCATTGTCGTGTGTCAAGCTTAGAAGTTTTCTGCGACATGCTGAGCGGTGTTCCTAATATGTTGCCACTCAACCGTAGCGAAAATAAGGGAACCAAAATATTAGAAGCAGCTCCCAGTATGACGCAGCGTAGTGCAACACGACCGCTAAACGACAACCAGAATAATAAACAATTATTTTTTTGGGTCAAGGCAGATATCCAGAGAGTGTATTTAATCCCTGCGTTGTCTGTATTTTTCCAGGTGTACGTACCATTTGTTCAACTGGCTGTGTAGGTGGTGTATTTGTGGTGTTTCCTTTGCTAGCCTTGGGACATTGCCCGATGCGGGTTGCCTCTATTTTCAATCATCTTTTTTTACAAGGCGCCACAGACATATGATATATAATTCTGGGAACATCCGGTTGTGCACAGCGACACGGCCATCGCTGTCTACCTCATCATTATTGTCAGCTGCTACTGTATACGGATCAGTGATGACTTCACTTATAGTTACCTTTGCCCCCCCCACCCCCCGCCCTTAAAAAAATAAACGCACATAATTCGAGTGAGTAATGCCAGTAAGTAAGCACTCTTTGTAAACTGAATTCAATGCTACAGTTTCCTAACGTTTGTGTGTGCATACTTAAGACTCAATAAAGTCATTTATTGTGGACGTTTTAGAGCAAATCCGGGTCAGTGTGTTGTCACATTGTCACAGATGCTACGAACGCAAAGGCGGCAATTTTATTCCAGTCACAAGAAGCCCAATATTTTATGCAGTCATACCTTAATTTTCGACCATAATCCGTTCCAGGAGGCTGTTCGAAAACCGAAACCACGCTCTTTAAAAAAAAAAAAAAGTTGACTGGAAAGCAACACGAGGAAGCGTTACTTCCTTGTGTAAGGAAGCCGAGAGGAGTCAAGTGCTGCATTCAAGTGCGCTCAGTTTGTTCGAGAACCAATTTTCGGTTGTAATCCGAGGCATAAAAAAACTCGAAATTTTTGGTCGAAAACCGATTTGGCCGAGGTTTGACTGTATGTTGCCAGTTACGTAACAGCCATGAATGGCTCATCGCCCTGCGCGGCAGAAATGAGGGTGGCTTTGGGCACATCAGCACATTTACGCATGCAACCGCACAATACGACATCAAGAGGGACGGGAGAAGCAAAGATTTGCCAAGAATTGACAAATTCAGGCTGGGTCTTGGAGATAATTGTATTCCCGCAAGCTTGAATATCGGTTTGTGCACGCTTAAGTGACTGAGTGAGGGTTGTATCATGCCATGAGCGGGCTGTCTGTTCCGCTGTTGGATCCGTGGCTGACATGGCCTTAATTTGTCTCTGTGCACACTGCCAACACTCCTAACCCGATGAGCGTCTCCAGTATTTATGTTGCTTCACAACAGCACTCGTCTAGCCACTGGGCTGGAGACGGATGAGACGCTGACCCAAGCCTCTCTCAGGTCACCTAACAGTGCAGGATGACTGCTACAGTGATCAAGGGGCCGTAAGTCAATAGGTGGCAATTCATTTAGGATTTGTCACTATAGTGCTACACTCCTGCCTCTGAAGGTTGTCGTCTGCGAGAAAAGATATTATTTTTAGAAAGTCTGCAACGTGTTTTGGAAAGAAGGGGTATTGAATGTTGTCATGGCAACTGTGAAGCGGTGTGTGCAAGAGCGTGCGCATGCATGTGTTGGCGCGCTTGTTTGTTTTTGATGAAAGAGCAGAAGAAGGCATCGCTCGGTCGTCCCAAATAATACGACGGAGAGGACAGAACCGTGACCGGAGGAGGATTAGCTTTCTTCAAGGTTTTTAAAGACCTTTTTCCAAAATTGAACAGAATGAGGCCGAGTTATGGTTTCACTGACTCATGCGATAGTAAATTGCGTTTTGGATGATAAGCACATCATTACTTTCCGCATACTTTGGCCTTTCCATCACATTGGTAGAGGTTAATGTGCATCTCATGAGTTCATGAAACTTTGTTCCAAAACAAAGTTGGCTCATCTCTTTACGTCTTTGCAAAATCCAATCTGGGCCAGAATACACAAGTTCATCTGTGAGGCATGGTGGAGGAAATGTCACGGCTTGGCCTTTTTCGTGGCTGTTTCTGGAATGGGCTCAAGAATCTTTATGGATGATGAAACTCATGATGGTAGCAACAGAATGACTTCTCAAGTCTACGAAGCCGTTTTGACTCGCAATTTACAGGAAAAATGCATCCAAACTAATCGGGAGACCGAAAACACACGGTCAACACGCAACAGAGGACTGCGGGGGTAGTGAAAGGTCTTAGGCTCGTTCAGTCAATCACCCGACTTTAACCCAATAGTACATGCATTTTACTTCCTGAAGAGGACACTGAATGGAGAAACCCTCCGAAGCAAAAAAAAAACCTGAAAGGCCTGGAAAAGCATTTCAAATGAAGAATGCAACAGTCTGGTGATGTCACTGGGTCGCAGGATCGTTGATACAGTTATTGCAAGTCACAGTTATGCAACCAAATTACAATCAAACCTCGGTTTTCGTCCATAATCCGTTCCAGAAGGCTGTTCGAAAACTGAAATTGTTCGAAAACCGAAACCACGCTCTTTTGAAAATAAAAATGTTTATTGAACACGTCGGCTCACAATGGAAAGCAACACGAGGAAGCGTCACTTCCTTGTCGTGTAAGGAAGGCGAGAGGAGTCAAATGGTGCATTCAAGTGCACTCGGTTTCTTCGAGAACCGAAATTTGTTCATCATCCGAGGCATAAAAAAAAATTTTTGGTCAAAAAACGAATTGGTCGAGAACCGAGAGGTTCGAAAACCGAGGTTTGACTGTATGACATCTTAATCATTTTAATGTAATACTTTTGCTCACTTGAAAAGTGGGTGGCTGCAAACAATAGTTGCTATGCCGTGAGTTGTTTCAACACATCTAGATGGAAACACCATGAAATAAAAGTTGGAACTCAAATGTCTTTAATGTACAACAAAAACTAAGGAAGTGACTTTCCCTGTTCCAATACGGTATGTCGCAGTTAATTCCTGTAGGGGGTAAAGGACTTTTTCTATTCTAAGTATCTGGCCAGGAGGAAGAGAAAGAGGAGAGTGACAGGTTGGGCACTCGGAGGAATTTACCTTTCATGGAGAAGCATGTTGCTCCTGGTGACAGGGGAAACGTCAGGCACTCTTAGCGATGAACATGCACTGTAAGGTACAAACAGGCACATGTGTAGAGCTTTGGATCATTTCACTGCAAACCTTAAATGATTCTTATCTGATGCACATTTTGGATTTGATTGCCCCCATCCTTCCATCTAATGTGGCTCTGGGAGGCAGCAATATATTCCGCAGCATGCGCTGAGGCTAGTTTGTATGCAGACACAATTCTTCAGCCATTACTTAATAGACTTTTGCATTCATG
Source organism: Hippocampus abdominalis (assembly GCA_018466805.1). Lineage (NCBI taxonomy): Eukaryota > Metazoa > Chordata > Actinopteri > Syngnathiformes > Syngnathidae > Hippocampus > Hippocampus abdominalis. The sequence goes on along the minus strand of CM031705.1, from coordinate 13,467,323 downwards.
AATGCAGCGGCTTCAGCCCAATGGTTATTCTTCGTCAGGGGCACTGGACCTTGGTTTCATCAGACCATTTTCATCGGACCATAACAGTCTCCCTCATGCGCTGGGAGAATTCAAGAATTCAAGTCTGTCCTTTTTTTTTTTTTTTCCTTTGTAAGATAAGGATTTTTTGCCATATTAACCCAGGCGTAAGAAGATGATTGTCACATGAGCTAAATAGCAAGGCCTCTTAGCAGCCTCCCTGCCTCGTTGGTTTACATTTTTGGAGAAATGTCCTTCGAATGTGAATGCCATATTTTCTTCACTTAAGTCATTCAGTACCAGCCAATTCTGGACCAAGTCTGAAAAGACGTTTAAAAACGTCTTTGGGAGTGAATGAGTTAATGACAACTGCCCTCACTATGTTCCATTGAATTGGGGTGTGTAGATTTTTAAAAAATATTTTCTGTATCTATCTAGCTAATATCTGATGGGTATTATTGAAATGTTAAGCGATGGCATGGAACATAGGGGAGCCGAATGGACTTTTATTTTGGATTACAGCAGTTAAGACTGTTGACAAATGGGAACAAGCCTGAAAGAGGGGGAAAAAAATGGAAACGGTGCTGTTCTTGGACACGGCCACGCATACAAATAGTATGAACACGAAAGAAACGTTGGATAAATCAACTTTAAATGATTGATCCAAAGGTAAACGAACACCCAACATGAACACTGTTGAACCACAAAAGTGAACAATTCTTGTTTGGCTTTTAACGCAAAAAAACAACAGCTGCCTTCAACGTTCAAAATGTTCATCAGGTGATGTTTGGGATGCTTGATGTTTTCTTCAAATGTCTTGAAATGTTTACATATCCTGCAGTTTTGAAGTAGAAATGAAAACATGTTCAAAAGCAACTGCAGTGCAAAAAAAAACACCTTGATTTTTGGTTGCATGTGATTAAAATCTATTAAACTAACACTTGTTTAATGTTGAGGAAAACAAGAAAAGGACATCGGTTGCCCCATTTTAATCATGTGCAACCAATGTAGGTACATATTTGAATTTAGTAAATCCAAAAAGGATCCCCCCCCCAAATGTACGAGCTACAATTAGTCATTTTTTATATTAACAACAATCAGATTGTGTTAATTAAATAAATGTGTTGTGCCAGTGCACGTAATACTGTGGTCAATGTGTGTTTTTCAGTTTTAGGAACGATATTCTCAGTTGATAATTAATGAATTGCTGAGTCACTGCTCAACTCCAAACTTTAATCAAAGATGGTTTTGTATGTCCCCAAAGGTATTTTTGACAATATGTATTTACGTTTTTCCTAGCAAATCGGGGTTTTCAGATATTTTCATTTACAGTATTTCGTTTGACCGAGTTTGCGTAATCACATATTTTACCAATCGTTATCATTTGTGACGTTTCAGGGAAAAAAAAACATGGTGCCGAACCTAACCTAACCCTTAATTCTTGAATACAGGATTACAAAATGTAATACTACTGTATATCACAAATTGGCCTCATATTTTTTTTTGTGCGACAGAAAAAACGAAAGCAAAAAAAAACAAAAAAAACACCAAAACTTTACTTGCAGCTGATTTTAAAATGTAGTAAAAGCGTAGGTATTATAGTCAAAATGCATACTCACACATCTCCATTTCAAACAGCTGATCCAATTCTTTGTTGTGAGTAAAAAAGTTTCGTCATTGATTCAATACATTAGTACGTCATATGTGATGTCTGATTGTTGTTGTTATAAAAAAACGGACGTTGTCTTACGTACGATGACTAATTGAATGCTGTAATGATTAATGTTGTCATGTGTGAGCCTCTGGATTTATTACTTGCGAGAAAAACATGTTGGAAGTGCACAGCTTTAATTGTCCGAAAAGCCGTTTTACAATACGTCGACGTGCAAGCGTCACCTGCGTGCACGCTCATACGTGCCCGCGTGAGGTCACCGTGCACCTCAGTGACAGAGTCAAGTGGTCCCGTGTGTGGCGACGGCTCTGCTCGGCGTATTGGGCAGTTCTGCCATCGTCGAAAAAAACCACAAAAAAAAAACAAGATACCGCAATACTAAAAAGATTTGACCCTCAACGTAGTTTATTGATGTCTCAACAATGAGGGAAATCGTTCACATCCAGGCGGGCCAGTGTGGTAACCAGATTGGTGCCAAGGTAATTATTCAAAATTATGTATAACTATCAGAATGGACCTCAATTTATTTTTTATTTTTTTATGGTTGATGGATAAAAAAAATTTTTTTTTATTAAAATAAAATCTAATCACTCATTTTCTTTTGTGCAAGTGCATTTTCTTTCGACAAGATCCATGAAACAATAATTGTATTGAATAATTGCAAGCAACTAATGTCCATGACTCATGATTTACATCTTGAATTTGTTAAGCTTACATAAAGCAACAAATTATATATTCATCGAGAGTGTGTGGAAGGTTTTTTTCCCCCACCATTTTCACTCAATCTATTTTCTTTCGCACAATTCAGGGACTTTATTAGGTTCACTTTAGCTAAGTGGTAGCCTCCATTCTGAAAGGGTTGCCAGCCAAATCAAGGCACAAAGAATATTTGCCCACATATTTTCACTTATTGGCTATTTAGAGTCTTCAATTAACTGAACATTCATCTTTTTGGAATGCATAAGCATAAATCTAGTCCATGAGTCAAACCCTGAACCTCAGAACTGTTAGACAGATGTGCTTTTTTTTTTTTTATTACCGGTAGGCTAACCACTTTTTGTGCTCCCCCATGATCACTCCATGCATGTTCAATTACTAGATTTCCATATATAAAAGTTAAGTATTGGCATGCAATCTTTACTCGTACGCTAATGTGTGACATTTCTGTCTTGTATATGGCTGCAAAATCCTCATAGTTGTATTTTAATTTCTACCTGTTAATTCTCGAGCGAAGTTGTTCACATAGCAATGAGGTTCTGGGTCCAATGGCTATCAATGACAAATTGTTAATCTGTGCTTTTATTACGGGAGTAATCGTGTGATCCAACTTTGTTTTTGCAGTTCTGGGAAGTAATCAGTGATGAGCATGGCGTTGACCCGACAGGGACGTACCGTGGAGACAGTGACCTGCAGCTGGACAGGATCAATGTTTATTATAACGAGGCAACAGGTTCTGACATGTGATTCTTTAAATACGTTCGGACATGAATTTTCCCACCGGGTTGTCAATATCATACCATTGTCATTCTTTTCCACGTAGGAGGTAAATATGTGCCACGTGCTGTTCTTGTGGACTTGGAACCAGGTACCATGGACTCTGTGAGATCCGGACCCTTTGGACAGATATTCAGACCTGACAATTTTGTGTTTGGTGAGTGATTTAAAATTAGTTCCTGTATTACTAGACCGGGGGGTGGGCAACACGCGGCTCCAGAGCCGCATGCGGCTCTTTAGCGACATCTAGTGGCTTCCTGGCGCTTTATAAAAAATGTTTGAAAACGTACACTTTATTTATGCTTTTAACAGTCTCGACAAACAGACACGTCTGCGTCCAAAGATCCTCCGTGCACTTCTGACACTAACTAATCAATCAAGCGTTAAAACACAACGACAATTCTGAGACAGTCCAGGCGTTTCCTTCATTGTAATTTGTATTGAAAAGACATATTTGTTTTTGGGGTTTTTTTGTCCTATATCCTTATGGTCAAAAACTTGATGTTCAAAAAAATTCTATTCGATCACTGCAAGAGTGACCCCAATGACAAAAGAATTGTGTTGCATGCATGCGAGTAAAAAGCGAAAATAAGGTTTTGTTGAATTTTCTCAATTTTATTTTGTCAAGTGGGTGCGTGAATTAAAATCATCTGGATCCAATGAAATACAATTGAGTGAATTCAACACACCATTTTTTTTTCAGTGTAGTGGGTCATTCACCCGACTACAAGGCAGGCAGCGTGATTAGTTTCCATCTCTGATTATGTGAGTGATTGAATGTAGTCAACCGTGCGCCCTAAGTCAACTGGGCCAGGCTGCTGCTCCCTGCAACACTGAACAGGAGAAGCAGTAACTCTAGAAAATGGATGATTAGGACTGTTAAATTGACAAAGGTCATTCTTTCCTCCATAGGTCAGAGCGGTGCTGGTAACAACTGGGCAAAAGGTCACTACACAGAGGGAGCTGAGGTGGTCGACTCGGTTCTGGATGTGGTACGCAAAGAATCGGAGAACTGTGACTGCCTGCAAGGGTACCAGCTTACACATGCTCTCGGGGGTGGAACTGGATCGGGCATGGGAACCCTGCTCATCAGCAAAATTCGTGAAGAGTACCCCGATAGGATCATGAATACGTTTAGTGTGGTGCCCTCCCCCAAGGTAAGCCGTCCTTGTTATATAAAGTTTGTGTCGGCTAACGATGCTAATGCACTTTTTTTGCCATCAGGTGTCAGACACGGTGGTCGAACCCTACAACGCCACTCTCTCCATCCACCAGCTTGTTGAAAACACTGATGAAACCTACTGCATTGACAATGAAGCTCTCTACGACATCTGCTTCCGCACACTGAAACTAACCACGCCCACTTACGGAGACCTGAACCACCTAGTATCCTCCACCATGAGCGGGGTCACGACCTGTCTGCGCTTCCCAGGCCAGCTCAACGCTGACCTCCGTAAACTGGCTGTCAACATGGTACCTTTCCCTCGATTGCATTTCTTCATGCCAGGCTTTGCTCCACTGACCAGCAGGGGGAGCCAACAGTACCGAGCACTCACGGTACCCGAGCTCACCCAGCAAGCGTTCGATGCCAAGAATATGATGGCGGCGTGCGACCCGCGTCAAGGCCGCTACCTAACGGTTGCCACTGTGTTCCGTGGGCGAATGTCTATGAAGGAAGTGGATGAGCAGATGCTCAACGTCCAGAACAAGAACAGCAGCTACTTTGTCGAATGGATCCCCAACAACGTCAAAACCGCCGTCTGTGACATTCCTCCCCGCGGCCTCAAGATGGCCGTCACCTTCATAGGCAACACCACGGCCATCCAGGAGATGTTCAAGCGTATCTCTGAACAGTTCACAGCCATGCTGCGCCGTAAGGCCTTTCTGCACTGGTACACGGGTGAGGGTATGGATGAGATGGAGTTCACGGAAGCTGAGAGCAACATGAATGATTTGGTGTCAGAGTACCAGCAGTACCAGGATGCTACTGCTGAGGATGAAGGGGAAGGTGAGGAGGAGGCTGAAGATGACTAAAGCTTAAAGATAACATTGTCGGTGCATTTGTTGGCAAATGAAGAAACCAGCAGTGGCTGGTCTCCAGTGTGGCCGGGGATATTTTGTAGATCTTTGAATAAAAAAAAAGTTACGCCTTATCATATTAAATGATGTTGCTCAACAGTCTTCATGTAGCATGGTAGCTGTTGGGCAATTGGTAGCTGTTTGGGAATTCCATCTAGTCACGCCACTCCGGCATGTGTCTGAGTGACATGTTTGCTGAATTTTATGGACAACCAGCATTTGGCTTGTTGACAAAGACTCTGTCGAGTGGTTTTTTGTGGCAGGTGAAACCAAAGTGTCGAGGCTGGATTCTTGAGATCAAGGCTCGTGTTCCAAAGATTACAATTGAAAACAAGGTGTGCCAAAAATTATATACAGTCAAACCTCGGTTTTCGTCCATAATCCGTTCCAGAAGGCTGTTCGAAAAAAACGAAATTGTTCGAAAACTGAAACCACGCTCTTTTTAAAATAAAAATGTTTACTGAACATGTCTGCTCACAATGGAAAGCAACACGAGGAAGTGTCACTTCCTCGTCTACCTGAGGAAGCGTCACTTCCTCGTGTAAGGAAGGAGAGAGGAGTCAAATGGTGCATTCAAGTGCGCTCGGTCTTGCCTCATGCCTCATGCCTCATCCGAGGCATAAAAAACTCGAAATTTTTGGTCGAAAACAGAATTAGTCAAGAACCGAGATGTTCGAAAACCGAGGTTTGACTGTACTTCAAATCCTGACTACAAGTTGTCCCCTTCAAAAATTATTCCTAGCCTTTTCCACTCCTTCATTCACTCATAGAGGGATTCTTTCAAGATCCTCTGCAACATCATCCTCCGCATCTTCAAAACGGGTCTCCTTGATTACCCCCTTTGTGCTTTAAAACGCATTGTGTGAGTGCGGAGGTTGCTCAGCACAGCAATGTTCTCCCCTTGTGAGCAGGCATGTTGTCCTTCCACAACGGTCACCTTTTCTCGTGCACTGAATGAAGCAGTTGCCATAAGCGCTCTTCATAGAACTGGTTGATCACCTGGCCCACATCGAAGAGGAAGACTCGTAGTTTGTAGTTGGGTTTGAAATATATTTTTTCCCCATAACCAGTCCTGGATCTTTTCTGCCACACTTTGTATGTCTCCCCATCAATGGTGGAGCATTCACACGCACACCATGCCAGCATATACCTTTGAGGACCTCTCTAGATTAAATTGAAATCTTGGAAAGAGCAAAAATGTCCACACAGTCACTTTTTGCAGAGTCACTGTATCAAATTATCTTCATCAAAAGATACAGTTCATTCGTCATGAATATATACGCAATCAACAGCTCATCCATACAAAGGAGCAATCAAACCCAGTATTGCCTAGCCTCCAAATCTGTTTTCATGCTGCGTTTAAATGCTTGAAGACAAATGAGAGTGGATAACTTAATATTGTCGGAATTAGCTCACAATGACTGGTGTTTGCTGCCTAAAAGAACCATAAAACCACTAACCAAAAAGCTCAGGTTTTTTTTTAAAGCAGCATTTTATGTTGTTGTCGTCCTCTATTATTAGTTTGCCTGCTCTTTAGTCTACAGTTCATGCAGCATATTTCAGGCCATGCTGGATTGTCACACGGAAGGGAGTGGTTCTTCAAGGCACAGCAAAAAGACTATCTCAGGGTGAGGGTGGCGGGACATATTGCAGTCATATTACGAGAAGAAAAAATAACTCCCGATATCAAACTAAAATTCAGACGGTATTGTAAATAAACAGCATATAATGACTCAACTACTCACGCAGACAGCAGATATACAAGAATCAAATAATGGGTTACACACGCCACACAGTGTTTGACCAACGAGTAGAAATTATTGTAGCTCAATGCTACGCTAACACAGTTAATGTTGCTTTTGGTACAAAGTATACATACAATTTAAAAAAAAGGGAGCTTTTGTAGATCACCACAGCGCATCCTTCCTCTGTGAATTGTTTTGTGCTTTCTGAGACACAAGTGACTGAAAGCAGTTAGATTGCGGTTACTGGAGTTGGCACGTTAGTTTCTAACCCGTTGACAGTCCTCTTGACCTTGGAAACCCAAGAACATGCGGGATGCATCACAAGTGGAACATCATTTTGATAGTAAAATATGTAAATGGTCGATTTCCTGCTTTTCCATCTACAGTGTACCCTCACAACATGATGCTAGCTGGCCACGTTAGCATGTAACGCCACAATATTTTCCACTGAAATCTTACGTTTTTAAAGCCACCCAAAGCGGTTTAGAAGTTTGGATAACACATTCTACCATTGGTGCTGCCATATCTACCGGTAAATGTGTTTTAGGACCGAGCATAAAATGTGCACAGAAGCTTGGGATATTATCCACCCATCCATTTTCTGATCCGCTTAGCCTCACAAGGGTCGCGGGAGGTGCTGGAGCCTATCACAGCCGTCTTTGGGCAGTTGACGGGGGACACCCTGAACCGGTTTGCTTAACACTCACAGGGCACACAGAGACGAACAACCATCCGCGCTCACACTCACACCTAGGGACTGTTTAAGAGTGTTCAATCAGCCTTCCATGCATGTTTTTGGAATGTGGGAGGAAATCGGAGTACCCGGAGAAAACCCGCTTGGGATATTAGCAAAACAAAAAGAAGGAACTTTTAGGAACTAACAAATTCACCCTATATCCTGCAAAATATGATCACCCATTTTGGGACAAAACTATAACTTCGTCAAAACTGAAGGAGACCATTTTTGAAAGGCAGCACGGTGTACTAGTGGCTAGCATGTCTGCCTTACATTCTGAGGTTTGGGGGTTCCAATTCTGGGTCCGACCTTCCCTGTGTGAGAATTTGCATGTTTTCCGCGTGCTTGCATGGGATTTTTATGGTTACTCCAGCTTCCTCCCAGACAGGTGACAATGTGAGAGGGAATGTTTTTTTGTCTAACAAGGAGTCCTGTGATTGGATTGTGAGCAATGCAGGGTGTAAAATGTGCTGGGACAGGCTCCAATTCACCATGACCCTCTTGAAGATAAGCTATGACTGATGTCTAAATATTGTTTGAAGCACACAAAATGTGAACAGAATGTATCAATGTTATCTGCACACCATGACAGCTTTGTCTGTGACACAAGGTGGCATTTGCTTTAGCACAGAGAATATGTACACAGACAAAAAATAAATAAACTCCATTAATAGTTATCCCCCAACAGTGAGCCATGGCACATACATCAGAAAACAAGAAATTGTCCATTTTCACTGAATTTGTCCATTTATTTAATACAAAAAAGAAAACAAAAAAAACAATCTATGCCAGTGATATATAGTGACAGGAAGAACAATTAAATGCTCTTCCACTAGATGGCAGAAAGTACATGAAGAACCTTTTGTGACATTAGTGGTGCGGTGAGAGTTTTTTTTCCCAAATGTAAAACATGTGCCTTGGCTTAATCAAGGTTGGGAAATATTGAACTACACGGTCAAAACAGGATAATCATCAACTTAATTCAACAAATCAAAAAGCCAAAGCCCAATACCAACGACACATACGGGAGCAAAAATAAACGCTTAGGTAAGTATGACAAGCTTCAGAGAGTAGCGCTGCCTGTGCTCGGGGGAAGGATAGAGGGTGTACATATCTTACAGTACATCTTTGCGTTACGTTGCACACTCCGTCTGTCAGCTCTCTCACTGCAGATGGCTTCGCAACTCCATGCACCCTCCCCTCAGCCTCGCCGGCGCTCTGGCCGCCATCAACCAGATATCACTCGAGCCGGGACCGCTCTGTCAGTCTGGCAGGGCAAGTCTGCTCACACCACCCACTCTGGTGGCATCTTTCACCTCTACTCGTGTCCGAGGGGGGCACGACGTGTATCGCGTTTTGTCACAGCTATCAAAAGACAGTTTGCCTTCCATCGCTTTGAGTCATGGTGGAGAGTCATGAAGGAGGATGGTCCGGGTGTGTGAGATATTCTGGACATGACGACACGGATCCAGTATTTTCGTCACATCCTCTTCAGCGCCCGTCATTTGAATCATCTCCACTTTTACGAGGCAGCAAAGTTGGAATCCGAAGTCAAGTGGAGAGAAGAGGAAAAAACGTGGCATTGCAGCATGATCTCAGGTGACGTACGCGAGGAAACCAGCGTTAGAGGGGGGGGAGGGTGGCATTACTGGTAGCCCACTGGGCTGTCCATGAGTGGGCTGGGGCAGGAAGTGTCGGGGGGGTCTTGGAGCTGAGTCTCACGGGTCTGGGTGTGCTCTTCCTCTCCCTCCTCCTCCTCTTCTTCTGTTGGGCCATGGGCTGAACTCTGGGAGCAGGCCATGGCGCCATAGCTGTGGTGGGCCGGGGAGGGCATGGGGGTCAACGCGAGCTCTGGCTCCAACAGTACGGATGCCACAAAGAGCTGAAGGGATAACAATGTATACAGTTAACTGTGTTACTCGGAGAATTTTCAGTATGGTGTGACTTCCTGAGTGCAACCGAATCCCTTCCGTGACCCCTTAGTTGGCTCCCAAGTTGTTCCCATTTCAGAACTCTTTTATATACATCCACTTAACTATAATGCATACGCTTCCTGTGGCCATCATGAACCCATCAGAACTGTACAGGCAATGTTTCGATGTTTGAACATTCCTAACTATAATTTGGCAAAATCTAAGTGCATACTGCGCAGTGATTTTCTGAACACCCATATGTGGAGAAGTTGATCACCGTGCAATAAGAAACGAATACAAATTAGGTCAAACTACTTACGTAAGCTTCGTGAGATGTCTGACTGATTACAATATGGAAGAGGGAATAGGATATTTGCAGAACAATTTTGTCACCTCGTGGCAAGCATTGGTGAAATCGAGTGTGGTACGCTCAGTGATCTCTTCCAAACTCTTTCAAAAAATTGTGTGTGGCAAAGGTTTGAACGGCAAGCTTTGTTTGACTTTCGAGGCATATTTGCTTGAACTCCAAATCCACTTTTGGGGCCTTTGGACTTTGGACTTTGGAGGATCAACAGTATTAAAAAAAAAAAGACCTCAAAAATAAAATAACTCTAACAGATCAACAAAAGGCAGGAAGGCTGTCATACTTTAATTTATCATTGACACAGTTTCAACGGAAACCTTTAGAACCTGTGGAGTGCCGCAAGGCTCAATTCATTGACTTCCACGGTTTAAAATTTGCATGCTGTTATTAACCAACATCATGAAATATTTTATTGCTTTAAATCCACATGTGGGTAGAGAATAGACAGATTACATCACCTTACCAAGGTAGTAAAAGGAAAACTATTTTCTTTGTATTTTAGATAGCATATTGCTGTTAAGAAATTAGGACTGGTTTATGGTCAGAATAAGTTAGTTATTTTTCTGGTGCATTTTTGACACAGTACATGATGTCACATCAGAATTGTGATGTATGAATCACATGTTGTTTATACAATTTAAAAACATGGCAAATTGTAAATTAGACTAGGCGATAGTCACAAAAATTGTACGTTACATTGGAAGCGGTGGTTGACGTAACTGTCGTCCTTTCCGCATCAGGGAGTGTTTGCTCTGCTGGTTGATTGGACATCTGAAATCAACACAAATGTATCATGGCAAACTGAGACGCATTAAAAATAATGATCCATTTATCAAAGGTGTGAAGTTGAAGTCTGATCAGGCTGACCTGGTAGCTGGTTGACTTGTTTGGTTGCTTTTTAAGGCACAAGCGGAAAAAGGAAACGGCAATGGAGGAAAGCAGTGACACCAGAGTAAACAAAGTTATGGGATGCACTGCACCTGTAAAGGCAGCAGGCAATAATTCATCACGTCAACAAGGACTCACAGCCCAATCGCAGGTATTAATGAGGGAACGGGATTAAAATGAAGCGGTACCTAATCGGAGTATGGAGAAGAAGAGCAGCCAGAAGATACAGAGGATGGGCGCCAAGATGACCTGATGGATGGCGGCTGTATGGATGTGCTGGTTGAGCTTGGTGGGAACATATGCATAGTAGATGTTGTAGCGGTCAACCATGTGCTTCAAGATCACATAGAGCAGACCTGAAGAGGGACGGAAACACAGATTTGATCAACATTAGACCTTCGACTCCAATCACTTCCAGCACACACATTGACAAAGATATAAAAGCGTCTGAACATGCAAAACAAGATTTTTTTTAAATCACTGCCCTATTCACAAATGACAGCCTCTGACTCCGAACGCACAGCAAAGTTCAATAACTTTAATGGCGACACAATTAAGTGATTTGTTTTTCAATAACAAAAACGCATTTAGGACACCAGTGTGATTGCATTGCCAAAACAATATTCAACCTTGTATTTTTAGGGTGTTCACTCCAAGACCGTAGCGCAAAGAGTTGTAATTATTAAAACTACCTGGTACATTGTCTTTTCTTGCATTGAACTATTAATAAGTGTTGCACGATATGTTTTCAAAACAACTATGTCTTCTACTAGACCGGTACCTAATCTTGACAAAAATCTAATCTTGACAAAGAGATTTTGATAGTAGGCTAATATAGCTTACATAGATATAGATACATGTTGCAGCTCTGAAAAAGGAGAGCTGTGGTGGGTTTTTTAAAACGTGCACTTTATTTATGCTTTTAACAGTCTCGACAAACAGACACGTCTGAGTCCGACTCCGTACTCGAGAGGCGTTCAAAGACAGCCTCCGAAAAACGGAAATTACAGATCACTTCACTGACACTAAGATAAGCGAAAATAATGCACCAAAACAAAAAAATCAGGCGAAGAAATCACAAAATAAATTCAATGGGGGCGTTTGTGAACACACAACAAAGGAATGAATAACAAACAATTCTGAGACAGTCCCGTCTCCTACATACGAAAAACAAAATCCGACAACCAAGAACCCAATGCATGTCAGTGCTGTCTCCCGCTGCACTTAGAAAGTGCACATTTAATTGCAGAAGCAGATTGACTGCAAGTGTTTCATCTCTTGTCGAGAGAGGAGAGAGTGGGTGTCTGGCATTTAAAAAAAAAAAAAGAAGGCGCATCTTAGTCTCTGGGATGAGGGCATCACATTTCCAGTCTACACTGGACTGGCAGGCCGAAGAGGAGGGTGAGGTAAGGGATTCACACACACAGAGTAAAGAGCGGGTGCGAGACTATGTGATGCTTAGTGTGTGTCACTCACCAAAGGGTGTAATAATAGGACAAGTGATGCTGTAGGTCACACTGACGGCAAAGATACACATGGTCCAGGCGTACTCCAGGCCAAATTGGAACTCATAGGTTTGAGTCTGCATACATATGCACAATAAAACTTGACCACGATCTGGAAAACTCTGAAACGCTTCGAGAAGAGGAGAGCAGCTCACCCGTTTGACATGAATACGCTCAGCCTGAGACTTTGCGAAGCAGAGGCGGAGGCCATACACCGTCAACGCCGGGATACGGAGCAGTTCCATGGCTGTGCCGATCAGCCCCGAAGTGATCACGTAGTTTACAAAGAATGCACCGTTGTCAGGGAGAAAGACACACCTGCGCATACCGAAAGATGAAATTGCCACTGATTCATAAGAAAAAAAACATATTTGAACACACACACACACACAGGTAGGTAGAGAGAGAGAGAGAGAGAGAGAGAGAAAAAAAAAAAGAACATGTTTTGCATCTTACTGGAATTTGACTTCCTTTTCATCAAGAAAGTTGACATCAAAAAGCCAAGTGAAGAACAGGTCCAGACTACAGAGTAAACATAATACAAAGTAAACAGCAGTTAAATCTACCGTGTCATGTTTTGGGGGATCAAATGTTCAGGTGTGTTTCTGTGGGCGCACCTGGACAGACCAAGCGAGGGCAGGATGAGGACCATAAAAACGAGTAGTAAAAAGCACTTGTGCATTGTGACCTGGTTCTCGTTGGATCTGAGAAAACCAAAGAAATGACAAGGGCATCACTGTGCAATACAGACATAGTACGTACACTTCAATAGCCGCCTTAGCAACATTACCAATTGCATTAGAAAACTGGATAACGTTCCTTTGAGAGGAATATTGCATGCATCAATACAGTAAAAAAAAATAAAAAATAAAAAATTATTAGAGAGAGAGAGAGAGACTAATGAAAGTCTGATGGCTTAATGCTAACCTAATTTAAAACGGCAACAACGGGCTAGTGAAAATTACCATTTGAACGCTAAAATGCGATGAAGTAGGTGGTTAACTGTAGCCCTCAACTTGATAACGGAAACCCCTAGCACGGGGGTCGTCAACACGCGGCTCCAGAGCCGCATGCGGCTCTTTAGCGACATCTAGTGGCTCCCTGGAGCTTTATAAAAAATGTTTGAAAATGGAAAACGATTTTGAGAGTAGGCTAATATAGCTCAAATAGATCTAGATACATGTTGCAGCTCCGAAAAAGGAGAGCTGTGGTGTTTTTTTAAAACGTCCACTTTATTTATGCTTTGAACAGTCTCGACAAACACAGACACGTCTGCGTCCGACTCTGTGCCTTCTCTCTTCTTGTTCGACTCGAGAGGCGTTCAAAGACAGCCTCCGAAAAACGGAAATTAACGATCACTTCACTGACACTAAGAAAAGCGAAAATAATGCACCAAAACAAAAAAATCAAGCGAGGAAATCACAAAATAAATTCTATGGGGGCGTTTGTGAACACACAACAAAGGAATGAATAACAAACAATTCTGAGACAGTCCAGTCCCCTACAAACATGCAGCATGTATTTCCTTCATTGTAAATTTTATAGAAAGCTTTTATTTTTTTGTGGCTCCAGACATATTTGTTTTTTTTCGTCCTATATGGCTCTTTCAACATTTTGGGTTGCCGACTCCTGCCCTACCAGTGAAGTTCTATTACGTTTCCGACAAGCACGTTGACAAATAGAATCCATTTATCATTCTCCAACACCGTCGATCACAAATGAGCATCGGTAGCTTTGAAAGGGCAGTTATTTTCTCATGTCATCAGACCGCTCAGCCGTAGGCCACATTGTGGCCAGTGAGTGTATGTTAATACCTCTGGAGCTCCATCAAAAATGATAAATACATAATGAGGAAATCGCGCCATGGCGTATCAGTTGACTTGTTATGGAGCCGGCGGCCTCATTAGCGGCAGCTAGGGCTTTTCACTTCAGTAAACTGTTGATTTGCATTCGGTCCCTCACACATCACGCCTGCACAACACGTCTGTGGGGGTGGTTATGTAAAGAGAGGGTGCTCATAGGTGTTGCATGAGGTTGTCTCCCCAGCGTGCAGCTGCTCCGCTCCGCCTCCCGCTGCTCCGAGGAGCAGTGCGCGGCGACTGCTGTGCATTATCGCTGTCCTCGCATGGGAGATCTCTATGACAACCTTCCCAGAATAAGAGTGCGAGCGGCGACAGAGGGAGAGTAACGAGAGCAACAGGGGGGAAAAGAAACGATTGAGGGTAAAAAAAAAAAAAAGGACAAAGAGTCACAAGGAAGCAAGAGATGCTCAGTACCTGGTCCAGTGGGCCTCAAAGACGGCCGAGTAGTAGACAATAAAGGGCAGCAGGACTGAAAACACCCACAGCAGGAGGGTTGGGAAGAACTGAGTGATGATAGGATTCTGGTGGGCAGAGAGAGAAGGAACACATACGTTTGGACAAGCAGCAGCTTTCATCCCGCTTGGCCTCCGAATCTGACCTGCAGACTCTCCACAGGCCTGGTGACATTGAACTTGTCCATGGTGTTGACGATGATGGCGGGAGTGGTGAGGAAGAAGAGCAGCAGAAAGAGGAGGATGTTGAGGAGCACGCAGCGAAGCCACCAGCGAGAGCCAGAAACTGACAGGTTTTCCCTGAGTGGGGAGGTGGATGGGAAATGAGCTCAACATGCCTAGAGATGCCACAAGATTGCGCCAAGACACTTTTTTTTTTTCTCTTTAAATTTGACAAGGTCTTAACTAATGAAGCTCCTCCCCCTCACTTCATCAGACAGTCAAACCTCGGTTTTCGAAGGTCTCGGTTCTCGACCAATTCGGTTTTCGACCAAAACTTTCCATTTTTTTATGTCTCGGATGACGAACATATTTCGGTTCTCGAACAAACTGAGCGCACTTGAATGCACCATTTGACTCCTCTCGCCTTCCTTACACCAGGAAGTGACGCTTCCTCGGGCAGACGAGGAAGTGACGCTTCCTCGTGTTGCTTTCCATTGTGAACAGACGTGTTCAGTCAACATTTTTATTTTAAAAAGAGCGTGGTTTCGGTTTTCGAACAATTTCGGTTTTCAAACAGCCTTCTGGAATGGATTATGGACGAAAACCGAGGTTTGACTGTATAGTCAAACCTCGGTTTTCGAACGTCTCTGTTCTCGACCAATTCGGTTTTCGACCAAAAAGTTTTTTATGCTTCGGATGACGAACAAATTTCAGTTCTTGAACAAACTGAGCGCACTTGAATGCACCATTTGACTCCTCTTGCCTTCCTTACACGAGGAAGTGACGCTTCCTCGTATTGCTTTCCATTGTGAGCAGACGTGTTCAGTCAACATTTTTATTTTAAAAAGAGCGTGGTTTCGGTTTTCGAACAATTTCGGTTTTCAAACAGCCTTCTGGAACGGATTATGGACGAAAACAGAGGTTTGACTGTACTTTAAAATTACACATACCTGAGCATAAAACAGCAATTAGATGAGTTTCTCAGCAAATAACAGACGATAGATTCCCAAAAATGACCAAACCACAAATATGCGGGGGTTCACTGTACACTCAGTGCAAACACTGACCAGATGATGTCACTGGGAGCGGGTGCGTAGCTGATGCCCCACTGCTGAGACTCTACCACTGTGGTGATGCTGGACTGCTGGGGTCGTCTGCGGCAGCGCACGCGACCGTAATCCTTCACAATTCTACAAAACACAATATCAAATGCTGCAATCAGCTGTTCACTATCAGGCCAAAAGGGGATCCGTTTTGATGGCTCCCGAAACACTCACACAGCCGTCATCCTATCATCCCGAAATGTCACAAAAGCGATGCCCAGCCGCTTCATATAGATGCGGTTCTTCTCAGCATTGAACTCATCAGTCCATTTTTCTTCTAACTCGCTGTAGTATTGTTCTGCATCCACCTGCAGTGAAAGTTAAACACTCACTGCATCAAGACAGACACAGATGTACATTACAGTACATTGAAACTGCAGCTCCGCCTAGTGGAATTCTTATGCCGGTGCAGCACAAGTCACCATGGACTCGAAGTCACTTGCATACCTTTTCGAAGCCACAAATGTCACAGCAGAATATTTGAGCGCACGGGTGGGTCTTCATCATGATCTTTCCCTCCTTTTGAGATTTGGTGGCAAAGTACAGTCTGCCTTTCATCGCCTTGCGCCTGTAAAAACCCAACTCTCTTTAGACACGTCGTAGGAATTTGGGTTGCAAATGATGACTTTAAAACGGTTACTTCACCTCTCTAAGTCCAGCCTCATTAGCTTGTTGATGTCGAAGCAGAAGCGTATGTCGGTGACGGTGCAACTTGGGTACGCCTCACTGGAGGAACAAAAAGGAGAAAAAAAAAATATTTTTTTTAAAATCATCCATCAGTAGGAACACAAATCTTACGCAGGGAAATCAAACTTTTTAAGTGAGATAAAGAAGGAAAACATGTTTACTGTAAGTGTTTGGTAATCAGTCCTGGGTCTGAAATGTCTCTGGGTATGGATGTGATCATCAGCGTTCTTGCAACCTGGAACACGATGCAAACAACATGAGATGAAGTCATATTTACATACATGAGGATAATAATGTTATCATGCTGGACTAGTGACCAATGCACAGGAAATGTTATCCATTTATTCCCAAACGGTCAATTCTCCTCATTTTGTTGCACTGAGCAACTGACCTTCTCATCTTCTCTGTACTGCAGCCGTATGGAGTGGTGAGCCATACATAGGAACGTGATGAGGAAGTAGACTAACGCAAATATGGCGTGCAGCCACAGGAAGTTGTCCCTGTTGGGCCAAAAGAAACACCGTTACAGTCTCAACTATCTGTTTCACGGTTTACATAACATGAGCCGTCAAGCACACCGCGTTAAGACTTACTTTGCGCTAACATTAGCCAGTGTTGTTCTTCCAAAGTTCTCAGGACTGTCTCCTGTAAAAAATAATGAAACATGACAGAGAGAGAAACGTTTTAATTGGACCTGAAGAAAACCTCCTCATTTGGGTGAGGCGACCTTTACTATTTTCAGAGACTTTATAAGCAATCTCATCATCTGAGTGACATTTCTCACAACATTTAAATTCACTCACATGAACTCATTCAGTACCAGGCGATTCTAAACCAAGTCTGAAAAGACGTTTAAAAACGTCTTTGGGAGGGAACGAGTTAAGGCCCAACTCTCTTAATTTGGTTGTTCTTTGTTTGCTGTTGCTAGGGGCAGTCCGTCAACGACCGACTTGTTTGTTTAATGACAAGGGTGGCACGTTGCTCTGTAAGATGACAGTCAGCGGCAATAAAGTGGTTCTGTGGACTGCCCGCTTTGACACCAAAATGGATCCTGCCTTCATCCTATTATAGAATGGCTTGCTCAACACTTCCCAAAAAAATAAACACACAACTGCCAAAAGGCGTTTTCGCTGCTATTTAGCAACTCGCTTTGCCCCCCCCCACCACCATTTGACGCCTTCGCGTGTGTATTAACAGGAAACAAAGCTCCATCTACATGCAATTCTATTTATGAGGTCTGAATTGTGCGCCCCCCCCCTCTCGACCCCCCGCCACCCCATTTCCCATCCATGCCAGTCAGTTGTAAGGTGTCACAGCCAGCAAGTCCTTTCTCTGCCTATTTAAAAACAGCCCCTGAGCAACCTAAATTGTCAAAATGTTGTTGCATTAAAAATGCTATTAATTTATTCCCTACAGTCAATGTTCTTCATTTTGGAGCGTTTCTCTTGGCAGCACTGCTTTCTGTATGTGTGACTTATTTATTTTTTTGTTTCCAATCAAATTTTGGCCTCTGTGTGTTGTTGCCATGTCAATCTAATCTTCCAAAGGCCTTCAGCTACAATTTGAACTATATTAGCATGGAGACGGTTTCTTCAACTCATCAGATTTCTAATTCGTCCTCATAGGGACAGCCGCGACAGCACGTTTCCATCCTCTGATTGGTTCGAGCGACATTTATTATAGCTAACTTGGATAACGAAACACACCAGGAGAGATCGACACTCATCTATACAGACGTATTTTCTTTCATGTCCTCGTCATGTTATTGGATAAACATTGATTGTGAACTGCTCCAAGCGATGTATGTGGCGTAGTTGCGTGGAGGTTCTATTGCACTTTTGTGCAGTTATGACAGTTTCTATGATTGCAAATTTTATATGGTCCTATTTACTGAGTTGTCTCTCAAGGCCCAAGCGTTTTCATAATTCCATCATATGAGGGGCCAAAATACCCAAGAGATTCCCAGAAAAGTTGATTGGCAGGATCACAGCCAAAGACAGCAGGCACACCACAGTCATGAGCAGGATGATGTGGCGCTGGAAGGACAAATAAGTTACGGCGTCAATGCCACACTTGCTGCGGATCTCCTCGTCCCTACAGAAAGAAAGCGACAACTGTCTCAGAGGGGGGGCCCCTATCAAGAGGAAAATCCCAAATATATTAGACTTTCGAAATAGAAAGACAAATGTCAATCAGTATGTATGCAGGTATTGTCTATTTTCACTCATCCAGAGTAAAGCTGTGGCACCACTGGTTTGGTGGTTACTTGACAGGAAGTTTGGGAAAACCGAGAATATAAAATAGAAAAAAAAAAAAAAAAGAAAAAAAAAACGGGGATGCTGGTCTCACAAGAGCCCACACACATGAAGAACTTACAGGGTGGCTTTACACTTTTCCCAGGGATCCCAGAGTTAGTCACTGGCACGAGAGCTAAAAGCAGGCAGCCAAACCCGACCATAATACTATGGAAAGCAATGAACACCATGGAAATTGTTGTGTTTTTTTTTTTTTTAACAACCCTGAATCTGTTATGTCAGTCAGAGTCAGAGCAAACACTCAGTGGGAAACCTCGGCACCAGTGGTTACATGAGGCCAGACGTGTTTGTTTTTGCTCATCAATGAGAGAGAACATGACTTTAGATTTTGCGATGACATCAGCTTTTGAGAACAGAGGGTCATTACCAAAAAAAAAAACAAACAAAAAAAAAGTCAAAGTCAAGGTCAACTTACTTCATATGGTAAAGAGATGTGAGCCATGAACAGAACCCCTGGAATAACAGAAGCATACAGAAGATTAGTTTTAACAATACTACATTAGTGAAGTGTCTCAATGACATTATTGTCTCCGTCAAGGCCTTAATACAGTGAAACTCCTCTACAACGAAACCTACATGGGTGAAAATACCCCCTAGTGTGAAAAAAAAAATCTTCATGCAGTAACACCATTCCCACTTTCCTGCCCCCCATACAACGAAAAAAAACCCTGTTGCGTGATACGAAATATTTTTCTCTGCACTTGCCTCGTGACGAGATTCACTACAACGAAGTCTAATCCAACAGCGACCTCTGCTGCTTCGTTCGGAAACGGCAACAGCAACCACCACACTGGTTTACACATGCGCAGTAGTCCAGGAAGTATTTGTTATTGTTAGTTTCAGACGCAGCAAGAACGTTGCATTGCTAAAATGGCTACAAAATGGACCTTTGGATGTCAAGCAGCTAAGACAAGAGGAGCTCTGACGCTGGAAGAGAGGGTAAAAGTGATCAAAATGAAAGACGGAGGAAACAAAATAAAAGACATTATCCAAGAAATTTATGTAAGTGAAAGTGAATGCTGATCGTAAATTTTGCAATTTCTTTCCCTTTTTTTCTTTCTACACTGACTATATGAAGTGTCAAATAAGTGTATGCTCATACTTATGCACTATTGGAATAAAAATAAAGAGTACACATACGTTTGTGTGTGTGTGTGTGTGTGTGTGTTTATATCTGAGATCAAATTTGCTACAGTGAAAAAACCCCTGTTGTGAAAAATTTCTTGCTGCAAACATGATTTCGTTGTAGTGGAGTTTCACTGGAGTAGCAACTAAAAACATCACCACAAAGGTCAAACTTACAATGTCCTTGGTCTCAGAGTCAGAAGGGCTCGACTCAGAGGGAGTCTTCTCCTTCTCACTTGGTTCTCCATAGAACAGTGATGTGAGACTAAAGTGTGAGGACAACAAATATGATTAGGGGGAAAAAAAAAAAAAAGTTCACTAAACTGACATGTCATTCGAGGGGATGTTGAAATTATTTCCCTACCCAAGTATTGTCTGTGTTCTTGGGTTGACCACGACATTGCAAATTAAGCGACATAATTTAAATAAACTACAAATTGTTAAGTGCGAGTGTTGTAAGGGAATAGCAAAGAAAGTCAGGATGATTATGACTGTTAAAACAACACAGATTATTTAGCAAATACAAATCTGCCCCCTGGAGGTTGCGAGCAGCTTGAGAGATGAGAGCAACCTGATCCCATTAAATGAGCTTAAAAAAACACACACACACACAAAAAAAAAAAAACTGCATGGCGCACTGTAGTGTAGGGCTCAGGACATGCAGGGGTATGGTGGCATGATGCCAGCTTGTCCTTGTTTGGTACTGATGGCTAAGCAATTTTCTTCAAACATATAAAATGTAATTAAAAAAAGGCTATAATTTTATTTTACAGGGACTTTATATATATATATATATATATATATATGATATATTGATATATGAGGCAATATAAGCCTCAGTCCACACTACCACTACTGCTGATGTTGTTTTGTATTTATTAAATTTTATTTGTATTTTATTTTATTCTATTTCATTTTATTTGAATACATTGTAAAATTGTTAGCTCGTGAATTCCCATGAATAACAACCTTTTCACCAAAGCTCATTTGATAAATGTAACATCTCACACATGCGGAGCATCCTACGCAGTACTCTACAGAGCCAGCAGGGAGCGCTAGTGGTTGCAGCATCAGTGCCGTAATCGGAGCAGATACTCCATGCCTCCCTTCTTTAATTTTGCCAAGGCTGACCGCTACTATCACACATTTTCACAAAGACACGGATTCACCTGTCGTTGTCCATCAGCAGAGCCAGGCGGCCATAGTCCCAAGCAGCCTTCCTCAGACAGGAGAAGATGAGTAAAAGGAACTGTGAACCAAATCATACATAGAAAATGCATTACACAAAGACATATTTGTGTAAGTCGAGGGGTTCGTAGGTTTTGGGATGGATTGCTCTACGTTCGGAATGGGCAAAAAGAGGAGATGGACTTCGTTTGAACACAGCTCTTTTTATTTTCTTAACGTCTGCCTCGGAACTCTCGAACGAACATCCCTCCTTCCGGTAACGATCACACTTCCTGCCTTTCTTCGCCAATCAGATGTAAGCAATATAAGAATATGTCAGAAAGTATTAAACAGAATATAATTTAGGTAACCGTAACATAAAAGAATATAATGCTCAAATATAAAATGATAATAATTAACAATTTAACAAAAGCGTACATTTGCAACAACAACACAGCATGTAGTCATTAGCCTTGAGTCATCTCCCGGTAATTACGCTCAGTCGTTATGAAAGACTTTTAATGATGTTGCAGCCTCATTTGTCCCACAGGTAGATATGCTCTAAAAGGTGTTTGACCTTATAAAAGTGTTGAAATGGGCACCATTAACTATTTCATATTTTTAGACGGACCGTGTGTTCCCGCCACTATAGCATTAATCCACGGGGGGGGGATGACACACAACATGATGTCTTGTTATGCATAAATCCATCCATCCATTTTCTGATATCATTGATTGCGAATCATGTATTTTGACCACGACAACCAACGTTACAAGATATCTTGCTCCATTTGAGTAGTGTACGGTTGTCGTGGAAACTGCCAGGCAGGTCAGCTTGCTCATACAAATACATGCCTCGCACTTAACAAACACGGTCAACGGCCAAATCTAAAAGGCTCATTTACGTTACTAAAGTGGCGCAAAATTGCCTCTCGTAAAATAGGAATCAATCAAATTGTGGATTTAAAAATATACCGCAGTCAGCCACATTAAAGTGGGTTAGCCTCAAATAGTTCCGGCTGAGTATCAAACAGAATGAGAAATGAAAAAGGACTAAAAACGCTGATGAAAGTTCAATTTCAATTACCGCCTTAAATCATTTAGTCTTGTGAGTTGAGAGGAGATTTAGCTCGGTGGGTGATGAATAGCATCCATGCTAATGGCAGCATAATTGATGAGTGATTCATTTTTTTTACATGCGTAAGCAATCAGGGCAACCGTGACTGGGGTGTGACCATAAATCAGCATGTGAGCAAACTTTGAGATCATCTCCCCATGCTTATTTCTTCACATCCGTTGACGAGCTGTTATTTTATTTGTCTTGATGTGTGGGCACGCGCTCCTCCAATCCCTCAGATGATGTATTCCGTATGATGATGGAATTGATGCAGAGGCGTCCTCCTGCTACCTTCAAGGGGGGCTGGGGGGGGGGGGGGGCGGGAAGCATGTTTTGACTCATGCTTGTCATTAACAGACATTGCTCAAGCCTCTCTGTTGCCTTGACAACCCACGGTGATGAAATGAGCCAATTAAAACAAGGAAGTGGCAGATTGAGAGTGGTATCGGAGCAGAATGGAGAGACCCGACAGCAAAAAAAACAGTTCGCTGACAGCTGAGAACGGAATCCTATTATTATCTGCCAAACTTGAGGGAAAATAGCCTTGTTTGCACTTGTAAACACTTTTTATTCCAGGAAAAAAAAAAAAGGAGTTTAAGATGTCACTATAATTGGCACTTTGAAATGTTATTTTTTTTTGTTCCTGTGCACGCTAAGCTACATTGAGAGAAGCCTAAAATACTCGGAAAACAAACCTTTTCACAACAGCACTATTTGTCACAGCTGAGGGGCCCTGACGAGTATTGAAGGAGTAAAATGAGAGCTCAGATTTGATTTCAGAGGCTTTCTGTGAGTAAAATGAGCTCAGCGGGGGGAATACAAAAGTGACTCGAGAGAGATATTTTTAGACCCTCTGAATTCCACACCGCACAAAATCAAAATGATCAATCCGACTTTGAGGTCGATGACTAGTTATAAAATATAGCCTTTTGGAACTTTCTATGATAAATACAGTAGCTGTGCATATGGAAGTCTCGATGTACGTTGTGTCGATCAGCGACTGCAATGCTCACCATCCACAAGATGACATTGACGGCCAAGACTGTGGGTATGCCCCCAAAGGGGAGACCCTGGAGGACACTGCTGCGAGAGTGTGAGCGGTAGCATCTCTCTGCTGTGCTGTTGTCATCCCCGATTGAGTCCAGGAGACCCAGGTCATTCAGCATCAAGGACCTCCCTTCCACAGGGGGCGCTCTGGACATGAACAGTGCAGAGTCAGCCATCAGCACTGGACCATACCTGAACAAATAGAATGAACAATGACATTTAGAAGACAATGTTTTTAAGTAATCGTATAAAAATAGTAGCGCATTTCTTAAAACAGTGACGAAATGCGCTGTCTCTAAAGCACCATGGCCCGGGGGCCAGATCCGGCCCACCGCATCATTTTATGTGGCTCGCGTAAGCAAATCATGTGTGTCAACTTTGATAATGTTTGCTAAAAGCTGTCCCAAAATGTCAAATGGTCATGTGTAATAAATAACGTTGAGAATTTGCGATAAATTTTGCTGTCCTATTTACACCCAATTTTTTTTTTTAAGTCCGCAAAAAGTCCGCAAACGGTCCGCGAGAAGCAGCGAAAGTCAGCAAAACGACAGTGAGTCACATAGAGCAACATATACAGTACATGTGGGGTGAGATGGGGGGGGGGGGCTGAGAAGATGTAAAGCCATGTTGATTGGCTGTGCATCTTCTTTCTGTCTTATCACGTGGGTTACTCTTTGATCTTTAATCAGTGTCTAAGTGTTGTTTATGATGCTGCTAGTGTGTGTGTGTGTGTGTGTGTGTGTGAGAGAGAGAGGTAGAGAGAGAGAGACTTATAAGAACAAAAGCAGGTCTCTTCCATCCTTAATTGTCTAAACAACCTTAATTGACTAATCATAAACACGTCTGCTGCACGCTGCTGGATCGCTGGCCTGTGTATGGGTGTGTGTGTGTGCGTGTGTTAGTGCGCTCTACTCAAGCGCAAAGGCCCACGTGGGGCAATTTTTATATATATGTTAATTGGTCGCTACTTTGCGGATTTTCGTTTATCGCGGGTGGTTTTGGTCCCCATTAACCGCGATAAACGAGGGATTACTGTATACAAGTAATAATACGATGAGATGATTAAAACATTTATTCGGTTGCACTGTCGTAACGGCCCTCCGAGGAGGCGCGTAACTCCAAAGTGGCCCGTGACAAAAAATGAGTTTGACACCCCGGCTCTAAAGTTAGCATTTAGCCGCGCAATCAAAGCCATTGTGTTCCGCACCAGGTCAAGCATCAAGGTTCAGTCTAATGACCATTAGATTCCATTAGCAGCCATTGATCTTTTTCCTCAATCTGACAAATGCAATTGAGATGTTACGTAAAAACCACAGAAATCAATTTGATTAACCTTATAGTCTTTAAAAAAAACAAACTGATTTGTTGCAGGGAGATGCGACCAAATCAGTTTGAAGTCGGGACAACCCTGTTGTTGTTGAGAGAATGAAGAGGCTTTTGGTTGAACCGTGAAATAGTCTGTTTACTCAACGGCATGTTTGAACAGCTGAGTCCTGCCTTTTTTTGTGCACTTTCCAGTGCCGAGCATGCAAAGGATATAATCATTCACAGCAACATGACCACCGACGTGAAGCAGAAATAATCCACAGGCAACACACAGAAATGGACACACACAAGAAACAGATCAATGCAGTCAAGAGTTGTTCAGTTTGTTGACACTTTCGAGGAAAATACTGCAGAACCAACAACGCATTGCATCAATATGGAGTCCAGTCATCACATTTACGTGGAAAAATGAGTCTTGACAATACATCCAGAAAGTGTCTATACAGTGACACACACAGGAATGTAATTTCCCCTTTGCACAATCATTGAATGTGAATTTAAGAGTAAAGAAACACCATTCCCAAACTGACTCAAAATGAACAAACGGCAAAGTGTGGAATTCATCGAGAGCTGAAAAAAAAGTGAAAGGCATGAACAAACCGTCATGGCCTCATAGGCTTTTCATCTTTCGACAAGTAGTCGTCAAAAGATGCAAACTCCACGTCCGGAAAAGAGCAGGATACCGACTAGGGTGTGGAATCGCACATTTGGCCATGGAGTGACTCAGCATTTTTGACGCTGTGGAGATCACAGGCTTCAAGCGCTAAACAGTCCAACATGCTCGCTCTCATCCTGTCATATCCATTCCCTCTCTATCCTTTTGAACTCACAAGTTTGTCTAATCCTATCCCTCCTGCGTTTCACTAAAACTGGCTTCCGAAGCCGAGGCGGCAGATGTTATTCCTCACATAGGCGGTGTCAGGGAAGTCGG
The DNA here is from genome assembly GCA_018466805.1 of Hippocampus abdominalis. Classification (NCBI taxonomy): domain Eukaryota; kingdom Metazoa; phylum Chordata; class Actinopteri; order Syngnathiformes; family Syngnathidae; genus Hippocampus; species Hippocampus abdominalis. Next base: position 13,441,615 of record CM031705.1, on the reverse strand, counting down.
TGTTGTGCACATCCCAGGTGCTGAACTAAATCTGTATCTGACAACATAACAGTTGCAAAACAAAAAGCTGGAAAAGGCAACTGCTCTGCTAATTGGATTCCTGCCCAAAAATAGCAGTATGTGTGTGTGTGCGTGTGTGTGTGTGTGTATAACTCAGGATGCCATCTCCTAGGTGGCAGACAAAACGAATGAAAGTGCAACTCGGTGACACCCTGCAACGATGCTTTCCTCTCCCTGCTTATATTTCCAGTAAAGCAGCACCGGTGGCCACCGCAAACATTATCTCTGAGCACCGTGGCTTTGGAGTCATTAACAACCACTGAAAACACAAAGTCTCTCATACAAGAAACTCGGTACGTCAGCAAAAAGCTCATAATGACAATGCAAAAAGGTAATGGGTTATTGCGGTGGATTTAGACTAAAAGGCCACAGATTCTGCACGCCTTCCCAAATCAAAAAAGTATCATGCTAAGATTATATAGCTTTATTTCCGCTAGAATTGTTTCGGGTTTTATTCGATTGTTTTGATGTAACTCTTTTTTTAGTTAACATTTGCAAGACTTAAATAAATAATTCTCAGTGACGATTTCTTGTCAAGCAAGATTAAGTCAGGCATAAAGAGGAAAGGGCGGCCCGGTGGGTAACTGGTTAACGTGTTTGCCTGACAGTGCAGAGGTTCAGGGTTCGATTCCGGCTGCAGCTTTCCTGTGTGGAGTTTGCGTGTTCTCCCCTCGCCTGCGTGGGTTTTCTCCGGGTATTCCGGTTTCCTCCCACATTCCAAAAACATGCATGGCAGGCTGATTGAACACTCTAAATCAGGGATGTCAAACTCATTTTTGTCACGGGCCACATTATAGTGACCATTTCCCTTGGAGGGCCGTTATGACTGTGAAACCATTTAAAGAAGTCAAGAATAATGATTTATTCAATTGTAGTTTAAGTTACTGTAATGAGGGTTTTGGAAACAAGAAAACGTACAATAGCGCTCTTATATATTACGTACGAGAACTTGAAATTTTGGTAAAACTTTGAGAAAGCATCATAGAAGTCAACATGTTTGATTTGCTTTCGCGGGCCACATCAAACCATGCGGCGGGCCAGATCTGGCCCCCGGGCCTTCAGTTCGACACCTGTGCTCTAAATTGTCCCCAAGTGTGAGTGTGGATGGTTTGTCTCTGTGTGCCCTGCGATTGGCTGGGCACACACAGCTGGGAGAGTCTGATCAAGTTTGATGACATCATGACTGGATTGATAATCACTCAAATTTTGCTCCTAGTTGGAACTGGGATGTCGACGTAAAATTTGCATTCCGAATGAGTTTGTACACCAGACTATTTATCTTAAGAGGACATGTATTTTTTTTTTTTAGCATTTGTGAATTATTAAAAGTGACATCCAAACAACAAATGATCCAGTTCTCCTATTAAAAACATGTCTCGAACAAAGCACCAACCAGGAAGTCGTTAGACAGATAGACAAGCTCTCCCATCCTGTTGTCAAAAAGATTTATCACCTGCTTCAAAGAGAGATGAGCTTGTTTTGGCAGAGAAATGAACAATAAATAAAAGCCTGCGTGCTCTCTCAAACCTGTGCGCCTAATCGAGTGCTAGTCACTCGGAGGGAGCGAGCAGACTACCCGCGGGGGTCAACTTGCAATTAGCATGAAATTAGAGAGCTTCAAAGCCGTTGCTCCCTCTGTGACAACCCTGCCTGTAACCTTTATTTAACTCCAGCGCGCGACAGAGCAGGAGGTATTTTCCATGTTTGTCAGTTTTGAAAGAATACTTCTTATAGTGGCTGTGTTTGGAGCAGTGTTTAACTGCACGGCGCCATATTGAGAGCTGCTACAAATATTTTGGTTACCTTTTAGATATCTAAGACAAGTTGAGTCCAAAGTATGATACATGACCGCACATTACAACAAGAATATGGCCCAAAAAAAAAAAAAAAAGGAGAGTACATCATACATAATAGCTACTGTCATAAAAAAAAAAAAAAAACTGAGCGTTATTATCTTTGAAAATGTGATTAGGGCAACATTACAACCGGTGCACAGGATCTAGCAGATGGCCCTTCAATTCAGGGAAGAAATTCAGAGACAAAATTATTGTGTAAAACTAAAACTCATAAACCTTTAGTACTGCTTTGGGAGTACTTAGTGTCTGCCTGACTTTATCGTATAGTCAACTCGACTTGTTTTTTTGGCTTTGTGAGGGAGTGGAGCCCTCGACACCAACTGGCTAAGAGTGAGTGTGATATTAGGGGAGAGGGTGCAAAGCCCGCACAGGGAGGCTGGGGCCCGGAATCGAACCGATGACATCTGCAATGTGAGGCGGACGAGCTGAACGGTAAACCACTGTGCCGCTGACGGAAATAAAATCATAATTTAAATAATGTGCATTTTATTTTTGACTGATATTTACAATTGTTTGACGATCTTAAATATTAAAGTGGGGAAACTCTGCAAACAAACAAAAAATCACAGCACTGGATGTTCCCCCACGATTATAGAGACCGAGATTTGGTGCTAATAGCGAAAATCAGTGCGTAATTGCCCCCCCCAAAAGGTTTAGAATTCATTGCCACAAGAATCGATTAGACGAGGCTATGGTCTGGCTAAATAAAGTTTCGTATTTCACTTCAGCACAGTTCCTTGACATCAGGGAACCACAAGATGGTACCAAAGCTCTTTTCAAATTTCCAAAATGTTGGCAAGGAAACCCCCCACGGATTGGATAAAAGCCAATGACAACGCCTGATTTGGTGCTATTTTCTCCTGACCTTTGTTTGACCGGCGTTGACGGAAATCCGTGTTATAAAGACCACTTAATAGTAATTGCTAAAATTACACATTTAACAGTTGTTAGCTGTACCAAAGCTTGAACATCCCAGAATTAGGATTTTAGAAAGATTGCCGTCAAGTATGCACCATTCATGAATCCACAGATGAACGTCTAGGTTCTCAACCAATTCGGTTTTCGACCAAAAATGTCGAGTTTTTTATGACTCGTATGACGAACAAATTTCGGTTCTCAAACAAACTGAGCGCACTTGAATGCACCATTTGACTTCTCTCGCCTTCCTTACACGAGGAAGTGACGCTTCCTCGTGTTGCTTTCCATTGTGAGCAGACGTGTTCAGTAAACATATTGATTTTAAAAAGAGCGTGGTTTTGGTTTTCGAACAATTTCGGTTTTCGAACAGCCTTCTGGAACAGATTATGGACGAAAACCGAGGTTTGACTGTACATTAAATTTCCCCAAATCTTTGTTCAGTGTACAGGCTTGTGTTGTGATGGTTAAAGGGATATGGTCATTAAACACAGTATGTTCACCACACAGCTCTCAGATTAGGTCAATATAGATGTACGTTGTGTAGATCCGTGAGACGGAGTTGAACAACGACAAGCAGACGATAATACATCATCACATAGCCTTCCTTTGATGGGCGAACGGGCGAACGGGCCTCAGCATGGCGATGAGCAATAACTACTCACTCGAGCCATGCACAACAAACCAAACACCTGCTTCCTGTCTGGCTGCACATGCTCAGTAAGGCCCCCGGGGGAGTTCAGTGCGTCTGCTCTGCTGCAGTGTGGACAACCCTCATTAGAACCCATCTGGCATCTTTGTACAACTTGAGTCCAACATGGATTGAAATTGCAACAACACAATCTAAAATCTCGCCAATCGGTACTGCGGTTGCTGTTGATGACTTTACACAGAGCCTCTAGGAGCACATCCTAAATGTGCCCGAGAAAACATGAGTCATTATTGTTGGCGCCAAAAAGTGCAAACACTGCTCATTACAACAGACAACACCTTTGAGATGTCTCTTCTATTCAGAGCCAAAATGCAGTCCAACACACCAGAGTTTGCTGAAACTGAAAATGATTCTTATTCTTTTTTTTTTTTTTAATCTCTGGAGGCAACCTAAATGTTGAGTTTAAATAACTTCCATCCATCCATCCATTTTCTGATCCGCTTATCCTCACAAGGGTCTCGGGGGGTGCTGGAGCCTATCCCAGCAGTCTTCAGGCAGTAGGCTCGGGACACCCTGAACTGGTTGCCAGCCAATCGCAGGGCACACATAAACGAACAACCATTCGCGCTTACACTCATACCAAGGGACAATTTTGAGTGTTCCATTAACCTGCCACGCATGTTTTTGGAATGTGGGAGGAAACCGGAGTACCCGGAGAAAACCCACGCATTCACGGGGAGAACGTGCAAACTCCACAGAGGGAGGCCAGAGCCGGAATCGAACCCACGACCTCTGCACTGTGAGGCCAACGCGCTAACCAGTCGACCATAACATGCTGTGTCATCTTTATTTAGCTTTTCATTATTCAGCTGTCTGGGACAAAAGTATTTTTTTCCGCTGAGATGGGAAAATGACCAACATGAATAAAAGCTTCCCTAATTGAATCATTTGCTGTTGAGTGCTGATGACTAATGCACCGAAGCAGCCAATTTGAGCTATTCAAACCATTTCACGAACGACATTTTCCTGTAAACATCTAACCAGCAGTGTCATCAGCGTAATTCTTGTCATACCATATACTTGCCTTATATGTGAAACAAAGACGAACACCGTTCATGTTTCACATGTGAGCTTGGATCGCTCATTGATGGCAATTAATTCGCCTGACTTCCATGCAAGCTTTGTGGGTTCATGTCCTCACTCAGTGACAGTGTGACTGAAAGGTTGTTCCTCGCATATTAGCGCTGCGATTAACTTGCCAACAATCCAGATTGTCATCGTTCACCAAAAGTCAACTGCGATAAGCTCTCGTCTTGTGACCCTGAACAGGATAAGTGGCAAGTAAAAGTGGAAGGATGGACCTAAGATTGTACATGATGAATTTCATACAAAATCTTAACCGTAGTAATGACGTTTATTTTTGCGTGGAGAACATGTTAACTAAATCACCTCACAGTTAAGAAAAGAAAAAGCACTTCGTGTAAGGAAGGCGGAGGGGTCAAATGGTGCATTCAGTTTGTTCAGTTTGTTCGAGAACCGAAATTTGTTCGTCATCCGAGGCATAAAAAAATCGAAATTTTTGGTCGAATACCGAATTGGTCGAGAACCGAGACGTTCCCAAGATCGCTAAATTAAAATCAAAACACCTTGGATTAGCAATGGCACAATAGTGAAAAAACGGTATTTGCGAAGAAGTCAGTCGATCGTGTGGAATTGACGCAAAATGGAGTGCACTACTTTGGTGCAACTGGCACAGGAGCTCTTTGATTCAGACTAAATTCGTTGACAGTCTCAAGAAAATTAAAACATCACGTTAGCAAAAAGGAAGTTAAGCAACATCCGCGCCAAGCTGTTACTATGACAAAGCTCCTCCAGGCAGCATTATCCGGCTCAGTACAACACGGACATGAAAATCTGTATATTTTATTGACTGACTGATCATTACCTCCCCCCCCCCCCCCCCCCCCCCCAGTCGGCCCCGACTACGGCCTTTGGCATTGCTCCTCCACTTCCCCCATCTTTCTGATCTTTCTGTGCAAGTGGAACTGTTCACCTACTCATGGTGCTGAACGATAACAAGCACTCAACACACACAGAAAATGAAAACACAGCCAGCCAGCCAACCACGCACTGCAGGTCCTTGCCGACTGCCTTACAGTTCCTATTCATCTGACAACTACGAGGCTTTTTTTTTTTTTTTTTTACTTCAATCTCACAGGTTTACCTCTTGAAATATTCATGTTTGAATGGTGCCTGAAAATGACCAGCATTCAATTGAAAGTCCTCCTTGCAAGCATTCTTGGATGAAATATTAAAGCAATCCATTGAAGACAGCATAAAGGGTTTTTGAACAAAAAATATGAAACGGGTTTGCTGAAACAACAGGATGCTTATCAATGTTTTATTGGTGATAAAGTATCTTGATCGCTAGAATGCAAATAATGACGAGACTAAAACGACTGCATTTAACCCTATTTGTATCATATTTGATACATGCATTTTCATTATGTAACTCATTCTTTATATTACATTGAACCATATGTATCAAATTTGATACTGCAGGTTTAAAATATTATTTTCCTCAAATTTTCTTTTCCAGATGTAATCTACATAATGCTTAGAAAACCACTAACAACCACAGTGACTTTCACTCAAAGAACACCCCGACGCATACTCATCCACTTGCAGATACAGTCAAACCTCGGTTTTCGTCCATAATCCGTTCCAGAAGGCTGTTCGAAAGCAGAAATTGTTCGAAAACTGAAACCACGCTCTTTCTAAAATAGAAATGTTTATTGAACACGTCTGCTCACAATGGAAAGCCACACGAGGAAGCGTCACTTCCTCGTGTAAGGAAGGCGCGAGGAGTCAAATGGTGCATTCAAGTGCGCTCAGTTTGTTTGAGAACCGAAATTTGTTCGTCATCCGAGGCATAAAAAAATCGAAATCTTTGGTCGAAAACCGAATTGGTTGAGAACCGAGACGTTTGAAAACCGAGGTTTGACTGTATTAACAGTATCAACATCAATACTGGGGCTACAATAAAGACTTGTCAGATCTGTATTTGTTGTTGGGTTCCAAAAGTGTGGGGGGTAGGCAACGCCAATCTTAGAGCGCCACGTTGTTGCTTTTTCTAGATCTTTACCTCTTCTAACACACCTGATTCAAATGATCAGGATCGTTATCAGGCTTCTGAAGAGCTTGCTGATAAGCCGATCACATTTGACTCAGGTGTGCTGCAGGAGCGACAAATCTAAAACGGGCAGGCCAGTGGCCCTTGAGGACCACACATGCTTGTTCTAAAACAACCAGGACTGGGGCTCTCTCTCGGCCCAGAGGTGCCTCCCCCGGCATAGTGGATCTTATTGTATTGGAAAATGTCTTATCAAAAGTGAAATATCATAGGAGAACATATTTAGCACATATAGATGTATTAAGTCCATATTTAAAATATTAAAAGCGCGTGACTTTGCAGCTCTGCCAGTAGCACTGATTAAAAAATTGCGGCCCCCACCAGCATTTAAGTTGCCCATCCCTGAAATAGACATTGTTTCAAGAGTGGGTAGAGGCAATAAAAATAGCAACAGTCACAACAGCCACGCCCACCTCAAGTCACTTTGCTTGCAGTGGCACAGAGGTTTTCCTAATCACCAAATAAGCCTCTCCTGCCCATTTACTCATCATCAGGTTCTTCTCTACTCTCCCATGTTCAGCTCTTTTCTGTGGCTTGATCTGAATTTGCGCTTCTTGCCTTGTGTTCCTCCCAGGAATCACCTTGGCTTTTTGTCCACAACCTACTAAGTTCTGCCTTAGTACTTTTTGCTTGTCCCCATGGCTGTTCTGTATGGTGGTTTGCTACAACATCATCATAGTGAGTTTGCACATCCTGCTTTCTGAGGGTTGGGGACATTATTTGTGCTCGGCTCCCAACTCCACCCAAATTTACAGAGATTCTTTATCTGGACTTTAAATTGAACTGCGTTAGTACTCACTCGTTAGTGACTGTTATATAAGCCATTGCCAGCTGTTACTGTGGCATGGTGTGCTGCATTTGGGTTTCACACATGCCCGAGTCAACAACATCCAAATGCGTTAACAAATTGTAAATGATTCTTAGTTTAAGCATCAGCAAATAAATTGCTCACTGTGTGTATTATTACATGCACAGCGACCCTGTGCATGTCTTGATAAGCATACTGATGTGGGCTGAGTGTTGACATGAAATGCAATGTAATTAGCTTGGATTCAACAGGTCAAGCTACTAAACAAATGATGTCTTTGTGCATCTACGTGACTGCAAACACTGAGATAAAAGACACTGACTAAATCAGAATAGGCTCCTTATCTACCAACAAAACCTGCCAGATAAGGAGTGAATGGAAAGCACACAAAGTGCAATGAGGAGATGGCATATTGTAGTGGAATAAAAAAAAATAAACAGGAGCTGCGTTGTCGGTGTTTTGGGTGTAGCACGTTGCCAGAGACCTCTTCCCCCTTCGCCATACGTCCACTAAAAACACTGCAATGTTGTCCAATCGCAATCAAATGTCTTTTGAACCGGAACGTCTCCGATCTATGCAGGCGACTCCTCGCCTGCTGCGGCGGTCACAAGTGTCTAGCCATCAGCCACCCTCCTACTGCAACTTGTAAAACGGCTGCGACATCAATGGCGTAATTAATCCCACCGATGCGCGTTTTAGTCAGAGTGCGGACGGATAATGTCCAAATGCGCCCGACTCACCTCAAAACGCTCGCTGGTCGGCTGGCGTGATTGAACAGAAGGAGAAGCCGCCGTAGTGTTTTTGTCTTCTCCAGCCAAGAAACTCCCACCTTCCCAGGGACCGTCTAAAAGTTCAACACCTGCCAGCGCGCAGCTCTAAGGGAGTGTCAACGAACGAACACGTGTACAATTGCGACGTATTCCGTTCAATATGTTGGCTATTTAAGTAGAAGAGATCCTATGCAAAAGAGTGGCAGAAATAGGCCTACAGATAGAGAAACGTTGTTAAATAGAAGTGCCTTAGCGATTTGTCTCCTTAAGTAAAAGCAAAAAAAGGAAAGCCTCTTGTACTGAATTACAAAACGATTTTGTTTTTACTATCAATTATATGCAATGCCCAGTGAGAACTTTTGATAACTTGGAACAATGACCGAAAAACGTTGTTTTTTTTTTTAGCCGACGGCTTGCTAGCATTGGTTCAAGTGTGTTCCCGTGGCTTTTCGAACAATGTGTAAATTGAGGGGTTCGTAGTTTTTAGTGGATAGCTCTACTTTACGAACGGCAAAAGGAGAGATTGAATCCTTTAAATGCAGTTTTATTAAAGGGGGGAAAAGACGTCTGCACCGCAACACGTTCGAGAACACAACTTTCCTCCTAACTAAAATCACTTCCTGCTTCTCTTACTTCAACAGCCAATCAGAACCTATCAACATAAAAACATGTCTAAGCAATTATTAAACAACAGAATATAATTTAGGTATTCTTAACATGAAATCATATATGATGCTCAAACATAAAATGATCATTAATAATATAAGCTTACAAATGTAACCTACAACAGGTGCGGTTGCAACAAAGCACTTTACATCTACTGTGCTGTAACATAAAAGAACAATTCAACGATGAACGAAAGTGAAAACAGTCAATTAAAACGCAAATTAAAACGCAAATTAATGACACCAGAAAATAATAAAGTAGTTTCAGTCTCATATTGGCTTGAAAAAGCCAAAGAATAAAGATGTGTCTTGAAAACGAGTTTTAAAAATGGACGGAGAGAGAGGGTTTGCCGAACATTTTAGCGGAAGGTCATTCAGGGGAGGACCAGCAACCGAAAAGGCTCGATCATTTCTGAGGCTCTGCTTAGTCCTGTTTCGAATATTGTTATTACCCCCTTGCAGCCAATGAGGTATAAACAAAAACAAACACGAACTAGTACAGCACGCCACGATTTCGAAAATCATTGTTCTTATCGGTGAACGTTATTCTAGCTCTTCAGAGATGTTGCAGTGCTATCTGCTGGAAAATAGTTAGCATTGCACCACAATTACAGTCGTAATTTAAAGAGGTGGGCACACTTTGGTGTTAAAGGGCCGCATTTTTTTTTTAAATTGGTCCGGCTATTCTTAGAGGAGGTTTTAAAAAAATAATGTCCGTGTAATATATCGTTTATTTTGATAGTAGAATAGACACGTTAATGTCGATTAAAAAAAATGTATTAAAGATGGTTGGGGAAAACCAAGGCTTCCCGCCAGCAGGAGGCGATGGAGCCAGGGGCAAGCACGCCACGAGTAAATAAAAGAATCTGTGAAGCCCCGGCTGCACTTTCGGAAGCTCCGCGGTGCTGGAAAGGACAGCTCCTCCACGGCTGCAGGTACACGACCAATTTTGTCTCATCATCACCACCATCATCATTATGCTCGTGCTTCTTTTTGTCCTCCACGCCAAAATCGCACAAACGACGTCACCGCGGTGCTTTAATAATTCACATATCGGACAAGTGAACCGCGGATGGTTTAGGTTAACACTGACTGTGTGGAATGAGTGGCGTTGGGAGGGCACGCCGAGGGTCATCCCCGTGTTTGCACGTCGACTCTCCGAAACACAAGCATAGCTGTCATCTTCCGTGCAAACGCGTAGCTATTCAGTTGTAGGTTAGCAGAGCACCGTGCGGAGGGCGAGGTATTTTTGGTTCACTCGTGGCCCCAAAGGGTCCAGGGAACCCAGTTTGGTCAAATGAGTTTTCTCCTGCAAAAAAAAACTTGACTCGCCCTCCCTCGCTTTCTTATTCCTTTGTTTATGTCGTGAAAGCGCTATATCCATTCTTCTCTATGAATCATATTTTAATTTATAAATGGATACATGGTTTCAATTATTTCGTTGGGAAAGTGTGCTTTTAATCACGTCATCGGTTCTATCGAATACGAAAAACATTCGTCTGTCCTCATTTGTTCTTCATTAGTTTGCTCACTTGAATTACATGTACAGTATCCCCCCTGTGTCGGTGTCCCCCCCCCCCCCCCTCCCCACACCCTCTCTCGTTTAAGTTTGTTCCCCTGCAAGCCACTTAAAAAATAAAATAAAATTAAGAACACTACTACCACTATCACAGTTAACAAAACAAACAAAAAAAACATCAATGCTACACAAAAGCTATACAGCTAACAGTACAACAGTATTCCACTGTGCCATTTAATGTACATGAACTGGAACCCTCATACCTGCCAACTTGTACGGTTTTCCCCGTATTTCATACGGTTTTTTTTTTTAATCATTTCAAATCATGTACGGTGTATTACAACTTTTATACGAAAAAAAAAAAACAATTGTGAACCGATCTCATAAAGACCATTTTGGCTCAAATCCAGATCGTCTCACTGCTGGTAGCCAACGACAATGCCGTCGTCGATCGCAACTATTGTCACGGCAAACCAGTAAAAGTAATCCCCAATCGTATATATATTTTTTGTTTTTGTTGCTTTGTAAAGGGAATCGTAATCATTTATAAGGGCAGCTATTAGCCGAGGTTGACAGGTATGAACCCTTACACAATTGTATAAGAACATGACAGAAGCATAAACATGAATAAAATACATAGTACTCACCAAAGATGCTAATTATATCACGACTGTGACTGTGACGTGAAGTTTTGCTTTCACCAAGCATTCAGCGGATGGGGAAACCGATGACGTCATTAAGCCCTTTGAAGCCCGTTTCAAAACTGATTGTTTAAATAATAATAATAATAATAATACATTTTATTTGAAAGCGCTTTTCATCATACTCAAAGACGCTTTACATGAGCTTAAAACAGGATAAAAATGTGCATTTAAAAACAAGCATACATAATGTTAAAGGAACAGTCTGATTGCTAACATAGTTTAGAGTACATTGGCCCGCGTTACAAGTCTGGGTTTGACAGGGCAATGCATTTAGAATGAAATCAGATTGGACAACCCCCCCCCCCCCCAACAAAAAAAAACAACAACAAAAAACATCCACCTACACTACTGGAAGTCCTTGCTGGCACTGACAGTCCTCGACTGGGTGCGTTTTGTTGTCGCCTGAACAGACACATATTTTCCCACTTGGAAATACAGTCAACCCTCGGTTTTCGAACGTCTCGGTTTTCGACCAAAAAGTTTTTTATGCCTCGGATGACGAACACATTTCGGTTCTCGAACAAACTGAGCGCACTTGAATGCACCATTTGACTCCTCTCGCCGTCCTTACACGAGGAAGTTGCTTTCCATTGTGAGCAGACGTGTTCAGTAAACATTTTTATTTTCAAAAGAGCGTGGTTTCAGTTTTCGAACAATTTCGGTTTTCGAACGGATTATGGACGAAAACCGAGGTTTGACTGTAATCATTTTCAGTTTGTACCTCTCTTCTGTGCCACCACTGGTGGTGATAGCACCGATTAGCAGGATGACTTGTGTGTCTCCGACACAGGCATGTTCACCCGGATGCTCAAACTGAGGCTCCTCAATGCCGTGGCTCCTGCTTACTTTTTCACGGCGACTGTGGTCACCTTCGTCCTGCACTTTGGCTTCTTCATGCCGACCATCTTCCCAAGCTCCGACACGTCACCAGGAGGTTCCACAACCGTTCCCACTGTCGTTTTCCTTTTCCTGATGTTCAACGCCCTTGGGAATTATGCAATGACGATCCTGTATCCCGCAGCGAGTGCCAACGAGACGGCGGTCCCGGTGTGTTCCCCGCACTGCTCGGACAAAGTGGACGCGCACTACCTCCTGAATGGCCGCCACTTTTGCAAACTGTGCAAGAAAGTGATACTCAAACGGGATCACCACTGCTTTTTCACCGGGAATTGTATCGGCAACAAAAACATGCGCTACTTCATCATGTTTTGCATCTACACCTCCTGCACGTGTTTGTACTCGTTGGTTCTTGGCGTGGCCTTCCTCACGGTGGAGTACTCCATCTCTTTTGAAAACCCACTGACTTTCCTGACCCTTCTGCCCCTCTCCACCGGTTACTTCTTCACGGGTGAGTTTTCCTTTTTTTTTTTCCCAATCAACAAATCCACTCCATTATGACGTATGATTTAGGATGGAATTCCTGCCCCTCAATCCAGGAACAATCTCCGGCCTGCAGCTGTTCTTGGTGCTGATGCTGTATGTGTGGCTGGGCATCGGGCTGGTGTGTGCGGGCTTCTGTTGCCAGCAGGTGCTGCTGGTGGCCCGGGGCCAGACCTGGTGTCAGATGCAGAGGCGGCAGCTGGCGGAGAACTGCAGCCCCTGGAGAAGCAATCTCACGGATGTGTTTGGCTCCAACTGGGCGCTGGGCCTTATTCTGCCTGTGCACACAGCCCAGATGTGCTCCGAGGAGCCACTCAAGCAAGACTGAGCATTCATTCATCAGCAGCTTTCAATAATTCACACAGTAACACTTTCGAAGAAATGCTCTGTCGGGCGAATTCTAGACATACAAAAGACAGTGGAACCTCTTGATAGACGTTTGCGAAACATCTGCCTCTAAAATTGCACAAAAGCAGAGATTGAAAGGTTTTACGGTGTCACAATTTGACCCCTGGAACAGAATCTTTGCTATTTCCCATGGGGAACAAAATACTTTTCTTGCCAAACAATTTGACTCGTGTCCTGGGATGGATTGTGCTTTTCAAATTTCCACACAAAAAAACCCCAAGATATTATGTCGTAACAATAAAAAGTCATTCAATTATAAACGTTAATATTGACTCACCATTTGAAGAAAAGGGGAAGAGAACATGTTAGTAGAGCAATAGGTCAACCCACAGGTGACCCCACATATTGCATTTGCGATTGGGCATTGGCAAAGTCTGGACGTACCTTCCTTTCTTTGCTGAAAAACTCCCCCATTTGCTGTTTCCATGCCCCGACCAAAGCCATAATAAGTATACAAATGCTTTGTTTAAATGAGTAAGGAGCTTCATATAGACAAAAGTAAGGCTTTGCTGCCATCTTGTGGCATCTTTAGGAAATTCTAACCCTTTTCCGGGGGTGGACATAACTCATGGGTTATGCTAATTGCGACAAGGCTCCGTGAATAACATAAACGTACATTTAACATGGCTAGTTGGGATTAAGAGGATGTTAGTACACTAAATTATAATGTACCGTTTAAACAAGTTTCTCTAGTTTCTCTCTCTTTCTGTCTCACACATGCTACTAATTAGCCATAGTGCTTACAGGCATATGCTATTTATTTCAACAGCTGCTTGGTAGGTAAGTGTGAGCGTGATGGTTGTTTGTCTCTGTGTGCCCTTTTGCAACCAATTCAATTCTGGGATTACCCTATTACTGTTTCAATTTATTGTTTTTTTCGTGCTGTACCGAGGAACCAAACATTTGTCATTGTCAGTATTAACCCTTTCAGGGACAGCGGTTACCACAGTGGACAGTTTATTATGTTTTCAGGTTACAGGGTGCATGAAAGGGTTAAGTTCCATTTCCTGTTCTATGGTTATCGTCACGACTTTTAAGAAGCAAAACAGATTCGCTGATGTCTCGTGTGAGGCTTTCAAAAGTTTTGTTCGACTTTTGGTTTGACCTCCAAATTAAACAGCTTTTGGTCCACTTTCAAACTCCCAGAGGGTACAATGATTTAATGTGGCTCTTGCCAATACATTCCTGTAAGGAGAGGAGCCATACACATCGAGCATATAGGAGTGTACATTTCTCTTTTACGAAGCGTTTTAGAATGCAATATTTAAACTCTTAAGATTAATCACCAATATGTCTTGCTTTGCATTTCTGTATTATGCTCTCAAATCGAATGCGACTTGATTGCTCCGACACACACGGCAGAGAGCATTCAGGAAACGTATTGTTTTTCCCCAGTTCTTAGGTTTGGCGTTAAGGGCTAGCATTGTCAAGCATCACCACGACATTTGTCATCTACTCTCGAGAACGCGACAGCTTGATTGTTGATGGGCTCGCTGCACGGTGTAATTATCCAGGGTATTAATCACAATGTGCCATAACATGTCTTTACGTGCTTCGTACACAACGGCCCCACAGATGACGTAATTGCAGGACACTGCTGACACTAATGACGGGGTGAAGGACTTTTACACAGATGTACTACAGCTACTGTTTGGCGTATTCGGCATTCTACACAGGTAACAGATGTTTTAGATTTTGTTCAATACTTTAATTCGTATGAAGCTCTTTTGCCTGTTGTTGGTAAAACACAAGTGCTTCGATGTACTGTATTCAATTTAACACCACTCAGGTGAGACACTATACAAGGTAACCTCTTCAATTTAAATAATTCACAGGTGATAGGATGTTTTTAAGCGCAAAATAATGGACAAATAAGAACTTTTTTTTTCAAAGGAAGTTTTATGACCATTCGCCAAGGTGACTTTTGCACAAGAGGCACGCTTCACAAAAAGAAAGGTATAATTTGATTCTGTTTCGAAACATTTCCGGCGTAATACTGCTGACTGTTGCCAAAATTTAAGGACTGTACAGTATTACAGCTAATCATTAAAACTCACCCATGCACTTTATGGCTTCCTGTCGTCACTGATTGTTGACTTTTTGGGTTGGTATGACGTGGTGGACACCAATTCCAGCATTTGAAGCTCTAACACAAGCACGCACATATTCAAAAGGCACAGTAAATCATTCATTTTTACACATTTTAAAATAATAAATAAATCAAGCAGGTAGCGGGATTCTGGTAACTAAAGTGCAAAGTCTGATATGTTATTACTTTCAGCTCGAATAACGGTCATGGTCTCCTTACATTAAAAATAAAAAAATAAAAAACAGCAAGAGAAACAAAGATGGCAGTAACAGAAATACAGTAAATACAATTCTAGTGTTGCAGAGCTTCACTTAACACACTTGAAGCGTGTTTTTTTTTTTTTAAACTGATTTATAGCACATTTTTATGGTAACTGTCCAATATCAGCACACTGGACAGTTAACATAAAAATAGTAACAATAAATGTTTTCTTTTTGACAAGAACAACAAATAGTGGAAAAAAAAAAGGGAAATCTTTTTTTTAAATAATCTGCCGACACATGAAAAAGGACATATGGGTACAGTTTGTGTGACACTATTAAACCTTTAAAACACACACACACACACACACACACACACGAAAACGACTCACATGAATTGAAAATGATGGCATGCTAACATTTGCTACGTTTGCTACATGACACGAACACAAGAGGTTACAGGGATCTGTGTGAGAGCCGATGCAAATTGATATTTAACTACCCATTTGCCTTGCACATCTTTATTTTTAGGGGCAATCAGCTAACCCTTTATTTGACATACTGTATGTCAAATGTTCATTTTCCTACCTGTATCACAGGTAGGAAAATGAAAAAAACCCCAACCTGAATTCATTCTCAAATAAAGTACACTAAAAAAGTGTACATTTAGAAAATGTCAAACTTTATTTTCGAATAAAAATACATTTTTAAGGATTATTGATTTTAGAAGCTTTCCCTGAAAATTAAGGACAATTAAGAACATAATTTTACAACTTTTTTTATGGATTTTTATGAATTTTAAGGACCTGTGGGAACCCTGGTATTCCTGGATGTGCTTTCGTTTTAAAATTTGGAGTTTTGAGCAGCCGTTCCGAATGTATGAGGTGGGATCAGAAAAGTCGCACGACTGGAGTCACAAAAGATATGGTTCAAATCCAACTACAAACTACAAGCAGTCCTCTTTAAAGTAACTCCCTGCGATCTGAAGTACTTTCCAAGCGTTCATGCACTCCTGGAAGGATTCTCCAAGATCTTTGGCAGTGTTTGGGTTTGAAATCTATCTTTGGTGACATCAGTCCTGAAACTTTCCTGACGCACCCACCCAGCATGCACTCTACAACCCAACCTTCCCCGACAGGATGTGGCTGTAGTAATGATATAGGCTAGAATTCGATGTGGAGGCTGGTGAGATGCCGGCTCCTCACATTTTGCCAGTGCTTGCGAAGTCACCAAGATAGTGCAAAGTATGTCTCTGCTCGTGTGGCTGGCTCTCTCCCCATGTCCCATTACTTGTTAAAGTCCTGCAGACAGAGCTGGACTTTAGTCCACAGCTGAGGGTCTCCGCTTCCCAGGGCTTCCAGCAGGAGCGCCGTATGCTCCCGGAGAAGCTGCAGCTGACTTTGGGTGCGCTTGTTGTCCTTGATCAGCTGTTTGGTGCGCATGGTGATGCCCAACAAGCCGCAGTTGCTGAGGATGTTGTAAGTATTGCTGAAACGCTTCAACTTATTGCACTCTGCCAAGAGGCCGTCCGGGTAAACGTCAGGGCACGGCTGGTTGTCGTCAAGCTCAGTCCTAGATTGATATGTGCAGGGGGGTACAGAGGTGGTCCCTGTCGCGGAGGAAAGACACATCCTATCAAGCGGCTCAGAGCGCTCGGCTGGCACGTGAGAGGGCTTTTTGGATACTTCCAACTTGGGCAAAGCTGCTTTGCTCGCCTGTGGTTTCCACTCAGGTGCGGGGGTGCCGTGCTGCCGGTTGCCTTTTTGATGTCTCCTGTGTCGCTGGTCGTAAACCGAAGACACATGTCCCCTCGATCTGGAGGATTCTGATCTCTTTGAGGGGCTTGGGGCGATTCTAGGATAGGACTTGTGAGTGGACGTGTAGCTTTTTGACTGGGGGGTATTTTCAGGGGTTGTTTTTGGCGACATCATTGGTTGAAGCAGAACCATCTGAGATTGGGGCATGACATCAAGAGATGAAGGGGAGCGCCACTGTTTGTCAGATGGAGTCACTTGCGAAGGCTAAAGACAATGAGAAACAGTAATTACTGGATCTACTACGAAAGTGGAAGAAAAGATCATAAAGGGGTCCAGATTTATAATGACATAATATTCTATCACTAACCGGTGCTAATTAGCGCGTTTTAGTCCTGATTTTGCCCCTTCTCGACCAAGGACTTCACGCGTCAGACATCCTTAGGGTTTATAAAATGATTCTATAAGACTATCCTTTGTTCTGAGGTGTGTTAAGAGTGAATTTGGCCAGATAATAGAGTTTGTTTGTATATTGAAGATACAAACAGAAAACGGAAAGTAACAAGATTTTTAAAAAAGGGGGGAAAAAAACGGTAATCATTTAGCACAGTTGTGGCTGTCAATAAAAATAAACATGCCCTACAGAGTGTTAAAAAGGAGTATTATCATAAATTACATGACATGACTCCTTCTTGACGATATGTTGCAATACTTTTTGTATCTGGCATTTTGAAAAAATTACACCGCTCCACCTGACATTTTGTCTGCGCTACACTGGTACCGCTTTGCATCTGCCTTTTAGATGCGGTATGTAAACACGCAGTCAACCATCACAATTTTCTGAGTTTTTATAAATCATAGAGCTGCGTTTAACACAACTAATTTAATACGCTATCTTAAAAACTCATGCGCAGACAGGTACTTGTGTTCATGCTGCATTTACCTGATTGGGGACAAAGTTATTCATAATGAGCATCGGGGAAAGTCCGGCATACGAGGCTCCCATCAAGGCTAGCTGTACACCAGCCGGGTCCTGGCCGACTGCACACCTTTTCCCGCCTGCATCCTCAGAGTCGGTCACATCGACAGCACTCTGGTACTCCGAGCTGGCATCTGGAGGGTATGATACAAGTCAGCTGATCACATTTGACCAGTCTAGAGCATTATAGACACAGTTGGCAGATGTAGATAAGCATCTTGAGAGTCCCTGTAATAGAAACCAGACCATCAACCTAATGGGATTTCAACCAGTCCAGATGATTCACTTTTTGTGTTACTTAAGACCTAACTGACCTAAGACAAGACACACAATGTGACAGAGATCTCTGTCTCTGATTGTGACTGACCTTATTCTATGTGTGCCCTGCGATTGGCTGGCAAGCGGTTCAGGGCGGACCCCCGCCAACTGCCCAATGACAGCTGGGATAGGCTCAAGCACGCCCGCGACCCTCGTGAGGATGAGTGGATTCGAAAATGGATGGATGAATGACTTATTTTTGCTCCATTTACAGCACTTTCGACAAAGCGGTGCTTGCATTTCTTTTCTTAATTCTCTCCATTTACATTTCAGCACACAGATCTACAGTGTCCATTCAACATTGTCAGATTTCTTCTTTGTGTCTTCTGTATTTTTCTTAATTTCTCCTACTTTTGAAGTCATATTTGAATGTGCTGTCCCCTTTCAATGTGCAGACTGAGACACCACAGCCAGAGAAAACAGTGCCTTTAGAACAACATGACAAATTTGTCTTTCTAAAACTCTGGTTTATTGGTAGGTATTCTTAAATGTTATTTGAAGCACTGTTGTATTCAGTTTAATTCCTATATGATGGTTTTATAGTATTTCAATTACAGCTGTAAAATGTATTACTTTGAAATGATTGGGTAAATAACTTTTTTCCCACTTAATGTGCTCCATAATTCAATTATTAAACATTACATTTTTTTAATTTTTTTTAATTTTTCTAAATAAAATCAAAATGTAGTACAACGGGGAAGAAAAAGAGTAGCTTATTCTCTGCTCTTCTGCGCTTTGTGAATTAACATCTGAGTGGAAATGTGCTGATGTTAGCCATGCTCAGTGTTTCTTTCACCAATTGTGGATACACTAACGAGCTGGTAATGTTCATTTCAAGACAGTGTTACATGAATATGAAGAGTTTAAATATAAAAGCAGACAACTGAATTATTTGTGAATTATCACTTTTTACATACTTTTCAGCTTCAACTCATTTTTACTGAAAATTGAGCTTTTATTTTATTAATAGAGAGATGGCAACAATTTTGTCCATGAGTGTATATTGTCAAAGGCTATATCAAAAGAGTGAAACTAAAGGTAATGGTTGTTAGATACAACATAGGGGTAATCTGAACAAGAATACAACAAAATACTAACCCGAGAAGCCCGAATCCTGTTCCAAATCCTGCTTGGATGCATCATAGTGTTTTACTCTGGTGATGGATGATGTCCTGTGCTGGACGGCTTGATTCAAACTGCTCATGGTTGGTTCCCCCTAGAGAGAATATGCAAATAGATGATTATTAAATAGGATGTCACTTATATAGCACTTTACACCCTTTCCTCATTTACCCACTGATGACACAGTATTATGAGCAATTGGGGGTTCAGTCTCTTGCTCAAGGACACTTCCACTGGGCCATAAATGTTGTGAGTTGTGACTTTTGGCTCGTCTCATCAGGGGCATGATGTTTTTAAGGAGCAGTAATTGATAAGCGAAACGAAACAAGTTAGTTGAGTGATCGGTTTAATTTTGAACACGATTTCATTTTCAGGGTAATTGATTACACAAATAATGATCCGTGACAACGGTTTATTCGGGCACTCCGATGATTATGAATCTATCAGACCTCTGTTACGGCAGTGACGTGACGAGCAGAGAATGCAAATTCAACATATCTAGGAACAGAGTTGATAAGTCAACAACAGAATATAGGTGCAAACATTCACGGGTGCTACATGAGAAAAGTTCGACATTTACACAATGGGGGCGTGCCAGCGTTGCTGCAATGTTTGCTAACGTTAGCTAGCACACGCAAACGTTCAGAGCCACCGCCGTCGTTTGCGTTCAAAAAAAAAGTCTATTGAAATAAAACTATCCGCTTTATTATTGGTCACGTGAGCTTTTTTGGAAAACTGTTTACAACGTACGGAAGATAATAATAGCATATCGTTGGCGTGGCAACTAGGGCGCCGAGACAAAAATGTCTATTTAAATATGTGACTTAAACTGTAAGGCTTACCAGTAAGATTCAGGATATATAGTCGTCAATTAGACACACATGTAAAGTTGCTAACGTGTTTTAATTCGGGTCTTTTTAACCAGCCATTTCCTGTTGTTTTCTCCTTATGCCAACAATAACGTCTCACGCAGTTTCTTCACTTCTTCTTTGGTCTACATAGCGGCAAACAATGTATAGCACGCTGCTGCCCCCTGTTGGAATATAACTTGTTTTACTGAAATAACTAAACAATCAGACAAACAAAAAAATAAATAACTTACAGGTTCCAGGAAACGTGCATGTTAAAAATGGACGTTAAAAGCAAACAAAAATGCTTGGGGTAACTGCAAGCGCATGTACGCTTTATCGTGTACCAGGTTAAACAGTGGCCTTTACACGAACGGACAGTAAAAAAAAAACAACAACTACAATTTCACAAATCACGTTTATTTATGCAAAATGATGTTGGAACATCGGTTTGTTTAATTGATAAACACTTATCATTTAGGTCAGAATCAAAAATAAAATGTTCAGTATCCAGTCATGTGACGTAGAGCATGACCGTGAGTCATGCGAATCCATCTCGCTCATCAGCACTGTTTGTTCTTACAGACACTGGAGGGAGACATTTCACTTGGAACACAGTTATGAGTCAAGACAGATTTGAGACAAACCATATTTTTGGTCCATTTTTATTCTGGCGTTTCTGTCAATAAATACTGTATAGATATTAAACACAAGCAACAAACTTTAAATACCAAAGAAATGTAACAATGACCATACCTGATACAGTGATAACAAGTGTAATCAGTCTGTTTGTTCCTACATTGCACTTGGCTCCCAGGTGTGTGTCCTTTTTATCAACAGTGTCACGGCAAGCTTTCCAGCAACGAAAGCACATTTTCTGTTGAACCTTGTCATCACAAACGCTTTGCTCATCACCAGGTGGGCACGTCTTCACAACCCAGCTGTTTGGAGTCTCCTGCTGTACACTCAGTGTTGAAAGAGAGCGAAAAGAGACGCTTGATGCCGTCAATGGGCTGGAAATAATTAGCGAGCCACACTGCAGCAAGACTTTGGCTGGCTGCTGCAGTTACCTTCGAGGGATCTGGCACCTGAACGACAAGACATGACACAGAGTCGTTTCGGTGCTCGGCCATTAGAATTGTTTCTATTGTTTTTCGGCCTTCACCTGTCACAGGCTTTTGTTTTTTGCTTCTCCTTTCGCCTCCGTCCTTTACCTCTTTGCCTTTTCCTACAAGATGCAAAGAGAAAATATTGTTTGGTACCTCTCGAAAGTCAAATACATTTTTCTCCCAAAAAATGTTTTAACAGTATTTATTATATTACCTTTCAACCTTCCCGACAGGTTTTTTGACTCTGCGGAACAAAAGTCAACATAGTATGAAGGCAAAACATCAAAGAATATATTTTAACACGTTTATTATTAAACACACACACTGGCCACACTTGCATAATGAGATCTAATACAACAACTGAATCCAAAATTCAAGGATTCTTATTATTATTTTTCGAACTTGACCGAGACATTTTCTTTTAACAATATTTTTAGAGCCATCGTTTGCAGTGGACAACACGGTGGATTTTTTAATTGGCATGTCTTGCTGTGTTCAAATCTCAGCACAGGCAATCCTGTGTGGACTTAACATGTCATCCATTCATCCCACATTTCAAAAACATGCACATTTGGTTCATTGGAGACCGTATGGAGATGTGAATATGAGTGTGAATGGTTATTTGTCGATATGTGCACTTTGATTGGTTGCCGATCAGTCCAGGGTGTAGGCAGTCTCTCACCCAAAGTCTGCCGGAAATGGCTCCACCTCACCCCTGACCTTAATGAGAACAAGCTTGATAGGAAGTGGATGGATAATGCGCACTGAGATATTTAACAATATGTTTATTATAGCCTGAATTTCACTTGTTTTTATGTTCATATTATTTTGTATTGGATATTTTTGATCATGTATGGTTTTATTTTCGGTATGGTGACCTTAGGCTACTTGGAAAGTGCCTCCAGATATGTATTATTATTATTATTATTATAGTAGGGAGTATATATTTTTTTTAATTGAGAGAGGGACAGATACATATGATCTTGTTGTGTTTTTTGTTTTTTTTTCTTACCTACATTCACATGTCTGATGCTCCACAAAGGTCATTTCAACATATTCCTCTCCAAGCTCTGCTGGCCTTATTTTCAGCAGCTGAAGAAGAAACAAAGGGTGGCAATGAGGACTAAAGATGATGTCTAACATTCTTTGTCAAGCTGAAGTCTTACCTGCATCGTGACGTTCGTTGTGAGGGTGGGGTGGCACTCGAGCTTCTCATCTCCACAGCAGCCCGCACACCTCACCAGTGGCACACAGGCAGGGCTGTAGATGTGCTCCACCTCTGACGGGTACTCCTGCACCACCTCCACCAGCTTCTCGATGGTTCGACAGAGGCTCCGAGCCCACACGTCTTGGAACAACAACACGGCGGGTGCTGCTCGTACAATTACAAACAATGCGAGGATTAAAAAAATGGAAGTCCGCTTCTGTTAATATGAGAGCATTTACAGTGGAAATATCATGTGCTATTCTTAAATTACTGTATGTCTACCCTTGCCATCTCAGTCTCAAAATGATATTGCCACAAAGTATGTATCATAAAACATTCGAGGATCCCTGGTTGAATGTGTTGCGGCCATCTAGAACAGAGGCGATTGCTCTTAGACTACAAGGGAAGCTCAGCTTCCCCTAAAATGTCAAAAAGTAAGGGATCAAATATATGTGTGGAAATGTCATTGACTAAATATGCGCTACATCGCGCTCAACTTTTGTTTCGAATCAGCTTCACTGTGCTTTAAACTGTGTGGACGCTGAGCATCGACCGCGCGGACGCTTGGCGTTCAGAGAGTTCAGGTTAGGTTGTCGCAATGCATTGAAACGAGACGAGTCATTGGATAAATGCTGGTTTTGTCCCGCCCGTCGGACTCTCAGCTCTCTGGGAATCTATGGACAGTGGGCGTGTACCGGCCCCGCCCGGACGCTCAGCTTTTCTGCATGATGATTGGATGATCTGTTTGAGGCTGAATCTCGCTTTGATTGACAGCAAAATGAGCCAATCACCGATCTGTTAGTGTAGGACTCCGTGGGAGCATTTTTCAATTCTCAGTCTGTTCCGAGTTGAACTGGAGACTTCTTCTAATTATTTTAGCGACACTATCTTTGTTGATAGTGACTAGCGACAAATTAATCTTTTATTTCTGGTGGGTTTTATTGTAGTTGCTTGTGTTCGCAGACTGACTTATATCACCACAGGGTCACAGATCATTTTCTTGAAAAGGAACGGAGAGTAGATTTCACGTATATAAATAAACGGACACATTTTATGATGTAGGCCGAAATTGAGCTTCCCCTCCTTGACAGACCAGTATCCGCCACTGATCTAGAACCAGTTTCCAGGTTATACTGCATTTTAACATCCATCTCAAGGTTGACTGCAATAGACTTATCTTTTTAGGTTTACTATAATTACAGTTAATGGCCTGTCAAGTATCCAGAAATTTACATAATGTACAGTAAGCGGTCCCATGGGGTATAAGTGTGTAAAAGTGTCCCAGTTGCAAAGTCACAGGGAGAGGAACGGGGTCAACTACAGTTAACTAAACAGGGGAGGGAGCGAAAATAAACATGGGAAATATGGCGATGAACAGAGCCCCCGCTGGAGCCGTGCTGCCCCGCAGGCACCTCTGGGACTGCCTTGACCTCCGAGGTTACAGAACCGAGCCTGACACTGCAACAGCTGTTTATAAAAGCAGACGTAGGGGCGGGGAAGGCTGGGGAAGCATCCAGAGATGATGGCGGCATGAACTTTACACTGTAACCTAAATGATCAAGCTAATGCTGTTTTTCTTCATTTCCCTAAATAAAATTGCAATGGACGGTGAATCATTTCCTTCGATGAATCAACAATTAACTTTTGTTTGAAATTTTAAATCCATGGACGGTCTGCCTGCATCACATTTAAGGGTCCAAAAATTGCTATTGGCAGTTATATTGCCATTCCCCCTCAAATAGTAGATCTTTGCTTTTAGGGTGCCACCATGGGTACTCAACAGGGTTGAAGGTCAGGGGATGATGTTGCCCACAGACTTTCTTCAAATGTCACAGGTTTTGTCAAGGTTATTATGTCCCTCTCAGGCACGACTAAGGGGCTGACTATTTCGCTCCAACCCCAAAGCTACATTTAATTTTTTAAATCAATATAAACCCACTTGAGGGCAACCATGTGTCAGTAATGTTTAACTGGCATCATCAGCATTAACTACGGGGAGCAGGTATCATACAAGGACAACCAAGATGATCTCGCATCGAGGAAGGCCTCTAGGCAACACTTTTAAAATAATTTAAAATGATTTCCTTAACATAAAAGAAAGGAAATAGGGTATCAGAGGTTCGTTTTTTTTTTTGTCCAACTCTAATGTTTGGGCCACTGGATGTCTTTTTTTTTTTTTTAATACATAATTGCCAGCATGCACAGTTAGTACATGAAACTAATGTTCGATTAGCAATATATTCTTCCCGTATACCAACTATTAAATTGACTAACTTCTGCTAACATGGGAAAATATTTCACTTAGTGTATATTTAAAGCAACCCAAAATACTCACCGTGCATTGTGCTGTTTAGGCTCATTGTGGGTAGACTCTGAGGAAGAGAATGAATATTGATGTAAAATACATTTCAAAAGACTGTTTAACACTTAATTCAAGTATATTAGTGTGAAATAATTTGGCAAATTTCTCCCCGATGAAAAAAAAAAAAATTGTATTTTTTTTTTATTTAACTTGACATTCATGGTCCACCTTATTCATGTTCCCAGCATCAGATGATAAACAAATGTGCTTTTGAAAACACAGATGCACTGGCTGACACCATCTGGGGAAGAGAAATCCCCTCTGGATAAAATCAACTCTCATGCAGGGTTTCTGGACTTGCTCACCTGCTTTCGCTTTTCTTTTTTTTTTTTTTTTTCTTCCATGCTTTACTGTAAAGGCACACTAACAAAATTACTACTGAACAAGTTATGTAACAATGACCAGACAGACAATGAATTTCCGCGATGCTGCTGCTTTTGACATGTCCAAAATGCATCCTCTTCCTGTTATGAAGCAAAATTAGTCCGGGGATAGCATCTGCCAGCACAACACATTTTCCTCAGACAATGCGATTAAAGAGGAATGTCCTGCTGCCAGAACACCGTCCCTCACAGGAAAGGACTTGACAGCCCCCCCCACCCCCTTACAACCCATTAAAGTGAAGACAGCGTCTTGTATTTGTGATGAAGAACAGGCAAATCCGTTTATCGACAACTCATCTGTGACAAACATTATATTAGAGGTCTACAAGAGTTTCCAGGCAACCACTTAAGTCTCAGGCCTCCCCGTTGTGAAGGAGCAGCTCAAGTATCTCCGCTTGATCATGCAGCTTAAAATGAACAGTCGTCATTAGGGCTGACAGAGTTCTACAGTCGCGGTTCAGCTTCAGTTAACGTCCTTTGGCTCTCTCCGGTGCCAGGCTGAGAACAGAACATGGTAAATCCTTTTCCAGAGTTCATTAGCATATGATCTGCTCGCTCTTATCTGACGGTTTTCATGAGATTTGGGCGAGACTGTTTCACATCACAAGGAGTTTTTGGCTCCGCTCCACAGCGGCTGCTCCGAATGAGGTGCGGTGGGGAGGATTTTCCGACCTTGGTCATGGGTTGGGGCTTGACATGACGAGGAAAAGCTTCTTTGGCACCTATTGCAGCTGCCCACAAAAAGAAAGTTGCATGAGGAGCGTCACGTCCACATTTCTGTCCTCCTTACAGCATTTACTGTATTTGACTAACTGTGAGTGGAAGAAGTTCATGAGTAAAAAAAAAAAAAAAAACAGGTTTGAGCACTTGCTGATTTCCTTGGTTGCTTGCATCGCTCCACTATGAGCCTTCAACCGAAAACCGAAATTGTTCGAAAACCGAAACCACGCCCTTTTTAAAATAAAAATGTTCACTGAACACGTCTGCTCACAATGGAAAGCAACACGAGGAAGCGTCACTTCCTCGTGTAAGGAAGGCGAGAGGAGTCAAATGGTGCATTCAAGTGCGCTCAGTTTGTTCGAGAACCGAAATTTGTTCATCATCCGAGGCATAAAAAAAAACAACAAAAAAACTCGAAAACCGAATTGGGCGAGAACCGAAACGTCCGAAAACCGAGGTTTGACTGAATTTGCTTTCTGTATTTATACAGGGTTTAAATAAGCGCAGCCAACGTGCTAGCATGTCATTGTTTCAGGAAACATGAAAAGTTGATGTGCTGAAGCCACAGTTTTATAATCTGATTTATGACTTATTAATTGCTTGTGCTTGCATACAGGAAAATACACTTTGGATCATATGAAATAAATACAGATACTAACATTAGCTTAATCTGTGGCTGTGTAATCTCTACTTTTACTGCAGCAGCTAGCTAAACAGCCTCACGCTGTTAAATGAATACAGGAGACTCTTGTTCTCCTTGCCGTTGTCGTCGCGAGCATGACACATTCTGACTGATGTCGTCAGTGTGGTTGTTGTGGTTTCAGCAGCGTTTCACAATACGATTCTGAAGTGGAAACCTGACCACTAAAAACCACAATGGCTAAAACTGAGTCAGGCGGAAACAGTGCTGTGTAAGAGAAATGAGTGCGCAAATGATGTTGGAGAAGCCGTTTACATAGCGCGTGTCCTTCTTTTATTTCTTGACTTGGCTTATAAATGGCCAACTCCTTTGTCTGTGAATACCTTTAAATGTTGTACTCTTACTTGAAGCACACCAAGTTATCTGGCGTATAAAACGCACAACATAAATAAAGCGGCCTTGCCTCCTATTTTAACAGGCAATCGTGAACATGCAAAGGATAGCACAGTTTCGGGATTCTCCACTTTGAATGCAAAGCCATGGTTTGGTTTCCTTGATTTTAAAACGAGAACTTTTTTTTTTCTTCAGCATTTGAACAGTTTCGTGTTGCTCCTTAAGGCTACTTTTGTTTTGTCTGGATGATATCAAAACCCGGATGGCATTAAACTTCTTGATGTTCAACGAAAAAGACAGAAGTTATGGCATTTTGGTCCCAGTTGCTCTTGTACACTTCACTCGGTTGTCTTGGGCCCACTGGCAAGTTTAGGTTTTAAATCGGACAGCGATTTTAAATTGTTCCAGCAAATTGGTGCAGTTGTTAAATCCATCCTTTTTTTTTTTTTTAAATCTTAGGCTAAAATAAAGTCCCTCCTTTCACAAAAGCATTTCATTACATCTTGGCTAGAATACTGCACTTTACACGTCAGCCAGTCCTCCCTCAATTGTCTCCTGTAGGTCAAAAATGCTGCAGCTTCCCTCCTAATTTAAGCTCGTAAAAGGGAACACATAACTCCAATCCAATTTGAGCCTCCTTTTACTGTCAATCTCAGTCTGTCAAATTTGTTTGAAAATATATACTGCTCAAAAAAAAAAAAAAAAAAAGCTTTGAGTTTGGTTTTCTTGACTCAGCATAAGACTCAGACTCTGCATTGTTTTAGTTTAGATTGTGTTTACGGTTTTTATGTTATTCCTAACTGCCTTTGTATTTCAGATTTTTTTCTTAATGTACACTGTGGCTGTTTTCAAAGTGCTCCAAAAATAAAGTCGAAATAAGTTGAGTCATGTCATAGGTTTGGGGCTTTTCAGCTGTGACATAAAGATCAGTTTCTGCTCATTTGGGTAAGTGTGAATTACATTCATGCTGCTGTGATTGAAAAAGGATATTAGATTTGAAAAAATTGGGATGCAAAAATTCTCAACATGTTACCAAAACAGTTGACTAAAATTCTAAGTCAGATAATTAATGGAATCTCTCTTTTCAAAAAGCATTTGATGAAATCACTCTAAAAAGGGAGCGTTCGCTGGGTAATAAATTGAGACTTCAACAATAAATCTGTCCTAGACAAATGACATTTTATGTCAAAGTGAAATCATCACAGCTGTGATCTCTCAGAACACTTCTGGACCATCTGACTCCATTTTCCTTCCCACATGTGGTCTCAGACTTTGTGTTTGTCAGCTCCAATGCAACAGACGCACGGGTTTGCAGAGAAAGTCCATCACAAATAACAAGAGCAGACATACACATCAAGTCATGGCACGAATAGACAAAGAAGCCTTGGAGTTAAGGGCCTGCGCTATTTCTTGGTCTCAGATGAGAAACTGAGGCAATCTTGCATCACTGGGAGTGTGCGCTCTCTCCATCCACAGTAACGTCAGTGCAACCCTGGACGACTCCTGGCCAAGTACAGCGTCTCATTACTCTCCAATCCTACATTGTTGAACTAAAACAACTTCTCTATTTTCTAGATTGTGGCCAGCTGGACAGTCATGAAAGATTCTACAAGCTTGAGAAATCAGAAACGAATTGAACAATAAGTCCATCTCAATGTAATTCATTATTAGGATAACGAAAAGAAGTCGTCAAATTGGCACCTACTTAGAGTGGGATGACTTCGCCAAGAATGATGATGATGCTTCAGGGAACACCATCATTCATCACACATTTCTTAAGCTTGGGAAGATATAAAGCAAGTGGTACCGTCTTCCGGGTGGCCAGCTCAACATATTTCTACTACAAATAAAACAATTTAGCAAATAAAATTAATTTGCAATATGAATTAAACAATTTCTGCAAAACAATTTGGACACAAAATGACACGAATATTTCAATCAAACCAACACGACTGAGCTCTTTTAAAACCCCAAAGGCAAGGGAGCGTACTGGGTTACTTTCATACCGTCTTGTGTCTTTAACTCATCAGACCACACAGGAGGAGAAGCACTAAACCAGAACAAGTGAACACAAACAGAGCAGCAGTTAGATGAGTGAGAAACAGAGCTCGGCGCCCCTCCTCACTCATCCCATCCCTCACCCCGCGCGAAACAGATGCCACATGATCGACACCATGACCATAACATTAAATCTAAAGGCTCTGGGAGGGGGCGGCGGGCGATCGACTGTATATCCACTGGCCGCGAACTGCAAAAGGACAGCAGTTTTCTGTTGTGTGTACACAAAGTGGGGGCACCCACAGTGACAGCAGCACCATTACAAGTCTGACAGTGACCAGTGGGATCTCTCGGGTGGTCGTGTCACGCTTTGTGGTTACACTGCGGCGCAGCTAACTTGAGCAGAGCATACGCTCAATGTGCCAAAACAATGCCTCAAGTGATTTAGGGCAAAAAGAAGCTTTCAGATGCAACATTTAGTCAACATTCGACGAGAAGTAATGAATCAACGGCAAATAGAGGTGAATCCACAAGTCGTGAATTGTAAATATGTCAAGGAACATTGTCCTGTACACTCATTTCATTAACCCAGTTCCATGAGGGTAATGAATACCGCGCATGCTATTTTTTTTTTGCTAGCTGTTAGCTGTTCACCACCCACCCAAAATGAGAATCTGTACGTTACAGCTCATTTTGACACTACTCTAACAACACAAATAGTGCAAGAAAGTTATTTGTCAACTAATAAAGACATGGTTAAAAAGCTAAAAACGCCAGGCCACTGATGACATATGGGAACCCTAAATATTGTCCGTTATAACTTCATACCTTCAAATTTGCAGCGCTGCTTCAAGAACAATAATTTTCCTTGAGTTGCTTTAAAGGCAATCAGAGATAGTGGAATAGGGATACACAAAGAGAGGTGAAGTCCGTATTCTTTAAATGGTTTTGATGAACACAATTTTCTCAAGACAAGTCAATTAATTCATCTACAGATGTTCGACAGAGACCAAAGCACAACACACTGTCCGATTGACACACACACACACACACACACACACACACACACACACACACACACACACACACACACACACACACACACGACAGCTCTCGAGATAACACTAGAGCGGTGGTAATTGTGGTCTCCATTACAGTAAACGCTGCTCTCCCAGTGTAAACCATAGCAAATTGCATCCAGATGGGAGATTAAAGACTGCTGAGTAGACGGCTGCCCCAAGCGCCACCGCTCCATCTTCTATGCCGGAGGAAGTAGAAATCCATATTTCCTGATTGCGACCGTCCCTAGGGCCGGGACATTACAACTGGAGAGAAATACCACAACATTGACACTCCTTTCGGCTTGTAGGTCAGGCTGCAAACATCTCAGCCGGGCGTGTGCAAGAAGAAAACGAGACGGTCGCAGAGATGTAACGTTTATGCAGATGTTTAGAAAGCTGCTGATGCCCAAGGACTGCACTGCAAAGTGTGCACATATGATGTCATACACTTGACCAAGTATAAACAAGATGGAGGAAAAACAACATCTTTACAAATGCAGTCATGCGTGTAATGTTGACAGTCCTACTCAAGTATTGTTCTGTGGAAAGGAAGCACCTGTGCTTCGGGGAGCTTGCGATTTCAATTAGTTTCAAAATCAAATGCGGATTTACATGTACAGTCAAACCTCGGTTTTCGGACGTCTCGGTTCTCGACCAATTCGTTTTTCGACCAAAAATTTCGAGTTTCTTATGCCGCGGATGACGAACACATTTCGGTTCTCAAACAAACTGAGCGCACTTGAATGCACCATTTGACTCCTCTCGCCTTCCTTACACGAGGAAGTGATGCTTCCTCGGGGTAGACGAGGAAGTGACGCTTCCTCGGGGTAGACGAGGAAGTGACGCTTCCTCGTGTTGCTTTCCATTGTGAGCAGACGTGTTCAATAAAAAAAATTATTTTAAAAAGAGCGTGGTTTCAGTTTTCGAACAATTTCGGTTTTCGAACAGTCTTCTGGAACGGATTATGGACGAAAACCAGAGGTTTGACTGTATATATTATCGGCAAATGTTGACAAACAGATTTTGATTTGTTTTGACAGTCAGTGGGATTTTTTTGGAGTAATAATGGTTGAATATTGAACGCAATGTAACACTCTCTCTTCATGCTATTTAAAATGTGCAAACAACACAAATCATTCAAAGGTCAAAGGTCACAATCAAACTACCTAACAATTGATGGAGATGATGTTCTCTTGGCCTCTTGTTGCTAGGCAGAGTTCACAGGGCCAACAGGCCATTGGCAATATCGGACATTGCAGTCATGTCTTGCGATTGAATCTACCGTTCTTTATTGAATATCAATCGCTTGCTGTGAAGGAAGAACAGCATCTTTCGGATCCGGTGGACATTGCTCCCCACATTGAACCCAAACATTATGTTTTTCAATAACTTTTGGCATATTTAGTAGGTATGTGACAACTGACTCATTGCCGCCATTTTTTTATGAGGACATTTTAGTGTGTTCATGTCGCACAGGTCTGATTTGCACTCCCCTCAGAGAAATTAGCTCGGACTATTGAAAAATATGCTTTCCACATCAATACTTTTAGTGATGATCTACAATGGAATCTCCTCTGTCGCCTTGTTTTTTCGATTTATCACACGAACGGTGGGATAACTAACTCATCTTTGACCGCCCAAAAGGTATTGAAAGCTCGCTCTAACATTTATATCGATCTACACAACATCATTCTGACATATTTGGGGACATAGCTTCATTACATTTGTACACTGCGAAAGAAAATTGATACACTATGGTAAGAATTTTGTCGCCTAACCCTGAATGGGGGATAGACGCAGGGGAGCCGTCCACCGGGATAAACTAGACAGCAAGCAGTGGTGTGGGAATCTCTGGTAGCCAAAGAAACAACAGCCAGACTTGGGTCGCACTGCAGAAATGGCTTTTATGGCACAAAGTAGTCGTCCCCCTACGCTTATCTCGACTTCAAATGCTTCTCTTGTCCCGAAACAGCCACACACTAAGTCACAGGCCATTCCATTGCAACAATGGAAAAAGTTACTGACATTCATTGTCTGCTTTCTGAAGCCTTTAAAATGTCATAACTTTCTTAATTCTTACCATATTGACAACATCCAAACACTGTTAAATTCCTTTATCCAGCTATTGTTCGTGACATTGGTCTTGCTGGAAAAAAGAAAAGAAAAGAAAAAGATTTTCATTTGGTTGTATCGTCCCTACATTGAATTATTGTACAGTAATCTGCCTCTCAACAATTGTATGATGACAATGAGTATTAAAAAAAAAAATCTAGAGATGGCAAATCTCTACAGACACTATCACACCAATTCCACTGCTTGCCTTTATTATCCTGACACTCTTAAAACAGAAATTCTCTTTTAACAAAAACAGCCCGATGTCATGTTCATTGTGTGACTTGTGTGAGTTATTAAAAAAAAAAAGAATCCGTTTGAGTGAAAAAAAATAACAAGCACTCTCTCAGTTTGAGCCTCGCAAGACGTTGAACCGTTTTAGATTTGCTGTCAATCATCGTAGTCGGCGGCCCTTTTTAATCCTGTTACATTCTGAAGGCCCTGGATTTTGTCACTTGTGTTTTGACTGCAAGCATGCCATGAGCTGATTATCAGGATTAGCGGTGAGGTACCGATTCTACTCCCACTCTCTCCCAGGCCAGTAACTGCCTCACTTATTTCTCAAGAGGTGAGTTTGAATCAGTCGTTCAATGTACTATAAATCTCTCCATTGAGCCCCTCTAAAGACCACTCACTTTCAGTCCAGGCCAACCTTTGACACATTGTGACGACCTTTCACTCCCAACCCCCCCCCCCCCCCCGTGATAAAAAAGTGCCCTACAGGAAAAGCATGACTTACACCCAACTGTGATTTCAGGTTTTGAAAAAAACATGCAAAACGTGAGAAGGAAACTGGCCCTCAATTGATTTCCCCTGCACATGTGTTAGTGATGTAGGACAATTCTGCTAGTGGGGCTAGCAGCAAGGGTGCAGCCCGCAGGTGCAGCAAAAGAAAAACTCGTGTCAGATTGCAAATGCTCCAGCACTTCTTAGTGCAAGGAAACTATAGTTAAAAAAAACTTTGGCACACGGCCTCATTTACTGTCGAAATACTCTAGATCGGGGGTGTCAAACTCATTTCACATTGTGGGCCACATACGGACTCGGTAGATGTCAAGTGGGCCGAACCTTAACATGATACCATACTGTGCTATGAATCACCAAAATATCATCACTTTCCTTTGTTTTGGTCTCAAGAAGCATTGATTGGCGCTTTCATATTATTTGCTGCGTTGGGTCTACTGTATCTCGGTGACAGACTGAGACTGCTGTTTTCTTCTCCGATCAAAACAATGTTGTCTTCTACTGTGCTCAAAACAGTGTGCCCCCTAGCGGATAATCCACGAATTGCATTTTATTTAAAATATTCATTCTGTGTCTTTAATGCATTTTTTTTCGCTTTTAAATGATCGCGCGGGCCGTATCGAACCTCCTTGGGGGCCAGTTCCGGCCCGCGGGCCGTATGTTGCTGAGATGGATGCAACACAAGTCACACACAATGAGTGGGAGATTCCTCTGATCTCTTCCAGCCATGTTAAATGGTAATGATATAAATAAAAACATGTGTGATACACCCTACAAAGAAATAATTATGGATAATTCATCGAAACATTTTGAAAGTAAAAAAATATTTATAAATGTGTTAGTGTATCATTTATCATACATGCAGTAATTCCGTGGCTAAAATGCTACATTTCCAAATAGCGATGCCTGATGAAAGAATACGTCAGACTCTGCGGAAATTAAACCTTCTAAAAAAAAAAAAAGGCCATTTTGATTCGTTTGTATTCATAAACGGTTGCAGAATTCAAACCGGTTACTTTTTGTTCTTACTTACTGGCACGAATACACTTTAATGTTCAATCAAGGGGGCATAACTCAACAGCTGTTTTTCCTTTACGAATGTCATCGTCGGAATATGTGAAAGCCTCGACATTTTGCTTCGCAACCACTTAGCAAGTGTAACGAAGTAGAACGCGTTGTGTTTTTTTTTTTTTTTTTACCTGTGCAGGTGCGAACAGGAGATAAAGAGCCACCGCAGCCTCGACCACCAAGCCTAGTTTCATGTTCGGGTCCTAACGATGATGGATCCACGTCCAAAGCAAGGGGGGGGAAAGTCAATCCAAAGCAAACAAAATTCTGGGAGACGCTGAACGGGAAAAAGTTCTGACTCATCCAAGTGAAATTCGGCACCGTTACTCAGATGTTTAAGCGCAAAATTGAATAAAGGTCCTAAAAAGGGAAGTGCAGTGTTTCAAAAGTAGATCCGCGCGGTGATCCGTTTTGACAAATCATAGTCAATGACGATAAGTATGAGCATGAATGAATTGTCCGAAGATTCGTCAAAACGCCTTGAAGTTGCAGATCCTGCCACAGAAAGACACGCGTGGCTTTAATTGGCCCTCACTACCTTTTTCGCGACTGTCCACTCCCCTTTCCTTGACCACCACCTCCTTCTCCTCCTCCTTCTTCTCGCCCTCCTCCTCCACTTCTGCCGTCTTTTAAAAAAAAAAAGCCACCACATGATGAGCTATGGAAACATATCCGATGCTGCGGTTTGAGGATTCTTTATTCCTGATTTCTAGACTACACAGCAGGTGATTTACGCTGGCCGGCTGACTATGTTGAGTGCCTGTTTAAGAGCCACTCCAGGTGGGGGGTGGGGGTGGGGGGGCAGGTAAACATTTAGAGAGCCTCAGCCAGTGACCCGTGGCTCCGGGGATGCACAGTGATTTTGGGGCTGCAGAGACAAAAAAAAAAAAAAAAAAAGGGGGAGATTCCATTACTGTTGACACATCGAGTTAATCTTCTCTGTTTGCACAAACCTTGGAACGAAAAGGATTCCTTGTGGACTTCCAGGCATTCCTTCAACGGGGGCCGCCGAATAGCTTGTGTTATTGTACAGATCACACTCTCTAAACATCTCGCATATTCAAAGCGGCCACGGGGAGCTGCAAGTAGAACAATGGGCAAAAACCAGGAAAGACCATTTTCTCTAATTACGTTGCAAAGTTTGCCTCTTCCTCAGCTGTTCCTCCGCAAGGCCGTGATGGAGGCACTTCATAAGTCAGAGTGGAATTGGACTCAGATTTGTTTTTGGTTTTTTTAACTCATCCTAATTATCCACCGTATAGGCTGCTGGCTGCTCACTTTGAATTGTGCAAGTACATTGAGAAATTGCTCCGTCTGATGCTTCTTCCCTTTCAGGCTGCGTTAGCTCAGAGGACAGAGACTCCTACTTGGTGATCTATCTGTGTTTTCAAAGGTGCACTTACTGATAGGATCTAGTAAGACCACTCACGATGTTTGCACTATAAATATCGAGTGACATCAAGCCAAACTGGGCAGAGTGATGGCATATACAAGTCACCGCGCTTGGCCGCTGATGACAAAATCTCACGACTACCCTCTTCCAGTTTGTCGTAACCACGTGCTGGGAAACAAAGCGGTACTTGGATGAAGTCTTGGGAAAGTTTGCAGGATTCCACAAACTTGTGCAATTTTCATGAGACGGTATTGGCTCATTAAATGCCAGCCATTTGCGGCAAAGTCGAACCCCCCAGAGTGCGGCAGCCAATTCAGACGATTTGGACCGATCTTCGAAAGCCCTATGGGCCTTGTGTTCTTTAGCGATGCAGTCAAACCTCGGTTTTCGAATGTCTCGGTTCTCGTACAATTCGTTTTTCGCTTCCTGTGTATTTACTTGACAAAAATATTCACACAGACGAACATCATTAATGATGTCCATTCATCATTTTTGGAAAGCCTTTGCTGTGCTGCACTGTGGGGTCCCTCAAGGGAAAGGAGGAGAGCCCCTTTGAAACATCCCGTTAACTAACTTTGAAGGCTTGAAGAGAGATTTGGGGAACACTGTCAGCTAATACACGTTTCTATTAGTCTAGTATCATTGGCTGATTCAAATGATTTCATTGAGTAAGGGCCAGTGATTCAAAATTCAAAGTGACCGTGCTTCCAGTATGTTTGAGCACCTGGACACCCAAACAGGACATGATGACAATATTCCGGATTTCCTGTCATTGATAAGCTGTGAAAAATCAAGCGGTGTTTTGAACAGGTGGTTAAATAGGAAGTGATTCAAGCATGAATACAAAGCTGCTTACTGCTGCCGAAGGTGATTAGCACATGCTCGTTCATAAAAAAAAAAAAAACACGTTCGATCCTGGTTGAGCTTCCACGCTGCATTACTGTATTCTTGTCCCAGACATTTGGTTTTGTTCCGGGCTTGACAGGTGTCATCCTGTTTTCACGGCATGCCTGTTCCACACGTGAGCATTGTTTCATTTTTCTGGGAAAGCTTGCAGACAACATGTGACCAAGGAAGGTATTTTGGTCAGGAGCTATTATGAGTCACTCAATGAGAAGGAATCTCCAGATACTGAGTGTGATGCAGCTGTGCAGCATGTCATTGAAGGGATCCGTAACATTCGGGTACATGAGTATCCCCCCCCCCCCCCCCCCCCCCCCATTGGAGAAGGGAATCATAGTTTTGGTGTTTGGAATATAATTTACGGACCGCACTCATGGTCCAGTGGTTGAGAGCTTCCAGATAGGACACCAGCCTTGTGAAAACAGTAACTTCACGTCTTTATAAAGTTTCACTTACAGTAAAGACGGTCACCATTTAAAGCGGCCAGAAATAACAACGGGGAAAAAAAACTTAACATGCAAAGAGGAGTTAAAAAAAACGAACAAACAATTTTTTAGGAATGAAGGAGAAATGACCAATGTACTGTAAGTCAGACACTGAACATACAAGCGGATCTCCTTCTTTTCTCCCGAAAATGGTATTGATGTTATTTTGAATCACTCTATTCAAAAAGCCATTTTCAAAAGTTTCTTCCAAAATTGCGCACTCAAGTGTAATACCTAAAAGCTTTGCTTCAGTCGACAGTTCAAATCTGTTCATCCGCAGCGTGCCCAAATTGGGCTTTCGCTCTTTCGTGAAAGCATACGACACAAGTATATAAACTAGCTTAATTTTTTTATTTACTGCTTAGACCAGGGATGTCAAACATACGGCCCGCGGGCCAGAACCGGCTCCCCAAGGAGGTTCAATTGGGCCCGCAGGATAATTTAAAAGTGGAAAAAAATGCATAAAAGACATGGAATTAATATTTTTAATATGGTGTAATTCATGGAGTATCCACTGGGGAACACACTGTTTTGATCAGAGTAGAAGACAACACTGTTTTGATAAGAGAAGAAGACAACAGCAGCCTCAGTCTGTCACTGAGACAGACCCAACACAGCAGACGCTCTCAAGGACATGTGAAGACTTTATTCTTTACACATTTAACATTTATTAACAATGAACAGGCGGCCCGGTAGTCCAGTGGTTAGCACGTCGGCTTCACAGTGCAGAGGTACCGGGTTCGATCCCAGCTCCGGCCTCCCTGTGTGGAGTTTGCACGGTTTCCTCCCACATTCATGCATGGCAGGCTCGTTGGGCACTCTAAATTGTCCCGAGTGTGAGCGTGGACTGTGTGCCCTGCGATTGGCTGGCAACCAATTCATGGTGTCCCCCGCCTACTGCCCGAAGACTGCTGGGATAGGCTCCAGCACCCCCCGCGACCCTAGTGAGGATGAAGCGGTTCGGAAAATGGATGGATGGATAACAATGAACAGACATGCCCAGATTACATCACGTTAGCCCGAAACTTTTTCTCAGAATACCAGCCCAGAAAATAACTGTGCCATGTCAGCTAATATAACACCTGGACCACAGCAGGAGAAAGGCTCTCAGAGGAAATTGTTGAGTGTTTGTTTGAGATAACATTTCATCACGTCCACAAACATGCGGTCACTCATGTCAGTCTGTAAAAACAGTGCAGAGAGTGAGTTATCGCCGGCTGTGTCAGTATCGGTGGTGAAAAGGGTGTGCTTTTTCTGCACGAGGAGAAAACGGTTGGGCCTGTGTCGTGGACGCCCCGCAGTCGGTGAGCGGGTTGTAACTCACGCCTTGGGCCATGTTCTCCAAACTTCCATTAAGAGGTCCCACATGTGGAGCTCATTGGCGAGTT
This sequence comes from Hippocampus abdominalis, assembly GCA_018466805.1. Taxonomy (NCBI): domain Eukaryota; kingdom Metazoa; phylum Chordata; class Actinopteri; order Syngnathiformes; family Syngnathidae; genus Hippocampus; species Hippocampus abdominalis. The sequence continues at coordinate 13,403,409 of CM031705.1, read as the reverse complement.
CACGGGTTGATGCTATAAGTGGTGGTTTGGCCAGAGCTATTAAACAGACAAATGAGATCTTCTTAACATCTCTAGTCATATAACCCCCTTTTCAAATTATGTTTAATGTAAATATATGTGGGCTCCAACAGGTGTGTTGCCATCAGATTACATGGCAGGCCTACACGTGCATTCCTGTTAATGTAAAGGATTATTTTCAGCCTCCTGATATGTCAAGGCTAATGGAACACCATCCATCCATTCATTCATTATCGGAACCAATTTATCCTCACAAGGGTCGCGGGGCGTGCTGCAGCCTATCCCAGCTGAGGACACCCTGAACTGGTTGCCAGCCAATCGCAGGGCTCGCAGAGACGAACAACCATCCGCGCTCACAATCACACCTCGGGACAATTTAGAGTGTTCAATTAGCCTGCCATGCATGTTTCTGGAATGTGGGAGGAAACCGGAATACCCAGAGAAAACCCACGCAGGCACGGGGAGAACATGCAAACTCCACACAGGGAGGCGGGAGTTGGTATCGAACTCGGTACCGCTGCACTGTGAGGTCAACGCGCTAACCACTGGACCACCAGGCTACCCTGATAATGGAACACTTTTTTTTTTTTAATAGTGTCAAGATAGTACGGGTTTCTCCAGACAGCATCAAACATAGATCCAGATAAGGATTGACAAAAAAGGATTTGTTAATGCGCAAGACCGACAAAGTACAACATAGGGACGGTGGTTACAATAAACCTGGAAATCACATGATAAACCAAAAACGCTTGCAAGAAGCAAGGACAAATATAAATGAAATCTGCATTGTCATAAAACGACAAGAAAACCCAAAGTAAATGTAATACAAAATATCAACCAAAATACATTGCGGGAAACCACGAGGTATGAACATGACACGGTTATAGAATTCAAGGACAGAGTCGTGAACAAGACGAATTTTGCAACAGCAGTCGTCGGTGTGGCTTTGCTTTCAGCAGTCAGCAAGAAGGGCAGATTTGTGTCAGGTGCGGCTCGTGAGGAAACGCCCGCCCTCCAGCTGGAAACTGATGAAACAAAGCAAAACGGGACAGGCTCAATGACAAATCGTTACATCGACCGCCACTGACTTGAGGTGGTGGCAGATTCTTCTTAAGTATATCCATGAGTTCAAACAGTCAGCAATATTCAAGTTGAACATGGCATTTAGCTGCCGCGATTTATTTTCGCTGAGTGCTCAAATTTGTTAATCCTTCCTCTGGGGGCCACACAGGATATCAACCTTGGTAAACTGATCACAGGACACTTTTTTTTTCAGTACAAACTACAAAGATGGATATAAATATGAATCTCACTGGATCGATTGCTTGTTCTGTCGTAACTGTTGACTTTTATTGCATTCTTCATAAAAGAGCAGGATTAAAAGGATTTTTGGCAATGATAATAATCACACAAATCCTGATTTTTCTTTCCACTAAAACGCCGTGGGGGGAGATTTAATGTAAGGAAGCCGGAGAGACAAAATAACTAATGTCAGGAGAGGAGTCCAGAGGAAGTCGAAAGTAGGCCGTGGCGTGTTGAGGTGAAGTTCATCAGTGCGCTGTTGTTTACTCAAATGGCAGACAAGCAAATTGTGCACCGAGATTTATTTGTACGTGTTGAAATACATCCACTGAAATACTGGAGCTTGTCGAACAAGGGAAATTGGAGCGGAGCAGGGAGAACGAGGGCGTTGGGTCAGAGTTCTAAGGGAAGTTAATAACTTGAAATAATAAATAATCAAGTCGACTGATGGGAATTTGGCAGCCGTGCCATTTACTAGCATCATCAGCCGAAGTGTGCGATGCTCATTGCTTTGTGGCTACCGTGCACTTGCCGGGACAGAGGGTCTGTCTCATGATGCGTGACAATGTGTACGTTATGTGCCTTGCCATGGAGAGTCTGCACTTGAAGTGTTTCTGCCTGGGGGTGGGGGTGAAGGCAACCGATCCCAGATGGTGCTCTGCCTAGATAGGACAGACAATTGAGGACCACCAGAGTGGATAAAACAGTAAACCTGGTCCTGCAGCATGAACATGTACCATGTTACTATATATACTGACTCTAATATTTTCAATTATACAATTAAAAATGAAGTCAGGTGATTGCACCGAAAACCCCCCCAAAAAACCAAAACTGTGCTACAGAAATTGCAAGAAAAAAAAGTCGTGGAAAAAAACCTGCGGCTTGATGAGCTCAGGTCAAACGTCAATACTACACAAAAACACAATACAACAGCACAATACTATCGTCGCATCGTCTGGAGCTGTCAGAATCCATTTTTATCGAGGGTGATTTTCATGACAAAAACATAAAACAATAAATTACAAGGCTCCAAATAAGCCTTTTTGCCTCATTTAAACTCATTGAGTAGCAAAACTTATGTTACCTGTTCAACTGTCAATGACATGCTGTTCCGTCCGCAAGCTGTTCCATATTGTTATGTCGAGACGAAATTTTTTTTAAGTGGGGGAGAGTGTAGGAGACTGCTTAAGTTATTCACTTGATTTTCTGTTTTGTTGCATTATTTTTGCTTTCCTGAGTGTCTTTGAAGTAATTGTTAATTTAAGTTTTTTTTCTGAGGCGGTCTTTGAACGCCTCTCGAGTCGAACGGCAGTTGAGAAGGCGCGTAGTCCAACATCGACGTGTCTGTATTCGCTTCCGTGTGAAACGAATTAATAAAGTAAATACAGTCAAACCTCGGTTTTCGTACTTAATCCGTTCCAGAAGACTGTTCGACAACCGAATTGTTCGAAAACCGAAACAGCGTTTCCCATTGGAATCAATGTAAAAAAATTTAATCCGTTCCAAGTCTTTTTTTTTTTAAAACCACTTTTTTTTACAATTTCACACCATAAACTGTACACATGTAATATGTAAAATACGGTACAAACAAACCTTTGATGAGATGCCCGCTAAAATCCATAACAGATCCAAAATACCTATTACGCAATAGCCATGTGTGATAAAGCACAGGGTATGGCATCATTTGTGTGGGTCTGTGATATTCCAAAAATATCAAACATGATTACAGGCGTGATTGATTTCAGACCATACAAAAAATTTTACAGAAATTACTTTTAGGTGAATGTCTTCGATCTCCACAGGTCAACAAAAGGGGAAAAAAACTGATTGAAAACGTATGTTAGCATTGGTAAAATCAACAAAAACTCAAAAAAAGAGGGTCACGTGGAGTAGATGTGAAGGGTTTGGAGGTGCGGGGGGGTGGGTGGGGTTTAGAAGGTATCGAGATAAGCTTTGAACTGCAGCGGAAAGGACTAGTGTTGAATGAACACAGACCACTCCCGGGCGCCCCACACCCCAAGCCGTGAAGCAGCATTAATCACGGGAAAATAAACAGAGCTGAGTCCCCACAGGCCTCAAGGTAAGAAAACTGCAGTAGTGAGGCCTGCATGAGATACGGACCGCCCCTTCTCCACTTTGGTTTTAATCAGTGAGAATAGAATGATCATTTATCTGATTCGTCATGTTCCCGAGCGCGTCACTACATGCAGGAGTCACACACTAAGCGCGTTGCTCTGGACAACAGCCAAGTAGGTCCCAGAACCGCGCTCATGCATGGTGAGCCTCCAAGGAGCCAGCACGCTCCGTCCAGGGGACTCCGTCCTAATCTCCGAAATTGAGGGAATTTTCCCATCCAGATGAGAAGCAGATGTCTCTCTTTTTCGGTCTCGCTCTGTCGCGCTGCCTCTGTTTCTGGACCCTGCTTCACTGAGTCAAACCTGGACCTCCATCCCCTCGGGGACGGGAGCGGAACATGAGCACCATGGGAAGGGTAGCTGTCCCTCAGGAGATGACGTAGGAGGCTTTTTTTTTTTTGGGAGAGAGCCACTGCCTTTAGGTGCAGCACTGAGAGCGCCTGGAGCCGGTCCAAAAGCTTGTAACTTTCTCATGGAAATACGCAAACAAGTCAATTTGATGAAAAGCGTCATGTTCCCGCACGGGCGAGCTGGTTTAGGTGGACTGCAGCCGCTCACACTGGACCGTCTCGTTCCCAGCATTGATCCGGGGTGGGACCTTTTATTCTTGGCAGTGAAATGAAGTCAGGGAGGATCAAACATAAGAGATTCAGTCACTCCTCTTCTCATCATCCTTTAGTACGGGGGTCGGCAACACGCGGCTCCAGAGCCGGATGCGGCTCTTTAGCGACATCTAGTGGCTCCCTGGAGCTTTATAAAAAAATGTTTGGAAGTGGAAAAATATTTTGATAGTAGGCTAATATAGCTCAAATAGATATAGATACATGTTGCAGCTCCGAAAAAGGAGAGCTGTGGTGTTGTTTTTTTAAAACGTACACTTTATTTATGCTTTTAACAGTCTCGACAAACACAGACACGTCTGCGTCCGACTCGTGCCTTCTCTCTTCTCGTTGGACTCGAGAGGCGTTCAAAGACAGCTTCCGAAAAACGGAAATTAATGATTACTTCACTGACACTAAGAAAAGCGAAAATAATGCACCAAAACAAAAAATCAAGCGAGGAAATTACAAAATAAATTCTATGGGGGCGTTTGTGAACACACAACAAAAATGAATAACATAAATATTTTTTGACAGTCCAGTCTCCTAAATACATACAGCATATGTTTCCTTCATTGTAAGTTTTATAGAAGGCTTTTATTTTTTTGGCGGCTCCAGACATATTTGTTTTTTGTTTTTCTTTGTCCTATATGGCTCTTTCAACATTTTGGGTTGCTGACCCCTGCCTTAGTATAAGTGCTCTGGGATCGCTTCATGCACCTGCGGCTCCCCTGAGCGCCATTCCGGCATCCTTCTCGGCTTTTAAAGTTCAATCCTGGTGCATAAAACAAGCTGGCCAATTTCTTGCAGTCTGTAAACAGAATGTGGAAAAAAAATAGCACAAGCTACCAGAGGAGACAAGATTGACTGGCTATCCCGAGACAGCGGAGATATAAGGCTTATACGGATGCCTGCAAAATGTCGAACTTGCCATACTATCATCCAAGATAAGCATGTTGGTATGCAATTGTTTGGCGAACTGGAATTGCAGGGTGGCCAAATGGTTGGGAGATGATTCCTCAACTCAAGCGTGGAGGTTCAACCTGCCGCCGCCGTTGAAAGCCAAACACTGAATCCCTTATTTCCTTCGCTGAGGTACTTGTCCGCGGTGGAAAACCACCCACTGGAGATTCCTTGAAATCCGCGTGTCATTTGTTCCACACTTTCCAACAGTGGTAAGTAACCAGTGTGGGAGTAATCACGAATTACACAAAGTTCAACATCTGGATCCCTGTAGCTCTCTTGGGCACTTTGTAAGAAAGACGCTGAACCCTCTGTTGCATCTCATTTAATTTGTAATTGTGGAATAATAAGAGATAATTAGGAGATCCCCAAAAAAGCACTAAGCACATGACCACAACACCAAATTCCACTTCAAGCGATGCTAAAATCGACTATTATCAGGAGAGCTGATGCTGAGCCTCCATCATCCTCAACAGTGCATGAAGAAATGAGTCCCGGTGACAACATTCCAAAGGATTTAAACACACGAGTGCTGTTCATCGTCATGAATGCTTAAGCAAGCATTTCTGAAGGTCACCTTTTTAAACGGTTTTGACGGTTTTATCTCAACACAGTGTGAAGTGACTAACCGCGGAGGTCAATTAAAAATCAAACCTATCAAAAGCAATTGGACAGCGTTGATTATAATTTTATTTAATGAGCAGCTCAAGTCGTGGCTGAAGGTCAGCGGGTGATATTACAGCAACAGAGCTGCAGTCTTAATAAGGCTCTATTTACACTCTGTGGCCCCATGTTTTCACAGACTTCAACGACTTGGGATCAAAAAGAGCCCAGAGGCAACTTGATGGCACACACACACACACACACACACGCATACACACACAGTGATAACAAGCAGTGCAGATTAGGGGTTGAAGTGTTCAGGATGTAGGTTACCTGGAGTGGTATTCACACACCGTTTTCCCATTCTACTGAGTGAACCTGCGGTTTGCCTCAATGCCACTTACAACGTCTCGTGCATAATTGTAAAACGAAACACTTGTTTTATTCGTACGCTAGCAAGAGTTTGAATTCAATTGAGTTTGAATTTGTCGTTTCCTTTATCGGAAAAAGACACAAGCATGTGAGAAAAGACGATGAGACATTTTTGTCATGATTCTGTTTGTGACCAACAGGTGGCACTGTAGGGTTCTCCCTGCAGCTGCACACCTCGTTATGTGATTAGTACCGGTCGTATAAAAGGACTCCCGGCACGAATCGCTCAGTGTCGGGTCATTGTTGCTGTTTGTTGGCTGCTGTCATGTTTGTTTAGGTCATAGTTATGTTTTATCTTCAGTCATGATTTTTGTTTGATACCGTCACGTTCTGAGGTGGTGGTGGACCCCAAAAAGCAGGCACGAGAGAACAGCAGGTAGTACTTGACGAATTGTATTAAAACAGAGAAAACTAAATCCTAAACAAACAAAGTCCAAAGTATCAAACAAAACACATGACTGAAGATCAAACATGACTGAAACAAACATGACAGTAGCATACGAACAGCCACAAACAATGACCCGACAATGAGTGGTTGGCCGGGAGTCCTTTTATAGCCACTAATTATCTAATGACCAACAGGTGTGCAGCTGCAGGGAAAAGCCCCACAGTGCCACCTGTTGGTCACAAACCGAAACATGACAGATACTTTGGACTTGTTTTGGATTCAGATTTCTCTGTGTTTTTATTAATACAATTTGTCAAGTACACCCTGTTCCTCCCTCTTGCCTGCTTTTTGGGGTCCACCACCACCTCGCAACGTGACAATTTTCCATTGTTATATTGTTATTTTATTTTTATGTGAAGTAAGTAACGCATATAAGAAGCAGTGGCCAATTCCGTTTTTTCAAGGCTGCATATACAGTGGTACTGCATTTCCAGGTTTACTACACCTTTTCCTATCTTGCCATATTTTCTCCTCATTGGGTCCTTCGCCGTCTACACATTGATTAAATAAGATATACCGATCCACCATGCGTGCTGCAATACTAAGATGCTTGAGCATAAGAATAGAGTGGTGAAAGGTAATGGATGAAACACATTTGTGTTTTCTGAAAATTGTCCAGTAATATCAGAGCTATGAATTCGAGTGATTTGACCCCAATTTGTTCATGGCCAACAAATAAACCTGACCAAAAAAATTTAAAACAAAAAGACAATGCAGCTCTGGACAAAAGAAATCCACTAACCATAAAAAACTGTGATTATTTTTGGATGACATCCTCACCGCAGTCTTTTTGTGCAAGTAAAACGTAAGAGGAGTTGAATTCATCAATCATCTTGGCATATTTTTTTTAGAAAGTGAACAATGGCCACTCCTCGGCTCTAATGTTCCACTATCGCACCTCTGGGGCTTTCGTTCGTTTTCGCTCGGCAACACCTGGCTCGAAAGACAGAGCGGCCAACAAGCACCTGCGCCGCCTGCATGCTGCACGTGGAGAGATTAATCACACGGCAAGTGAACGCTGGTGATTTATGGCGAAGCGTGACAGCGCGGTCATAACACACAGAAATGACATGTGGGGCGACTTGCGGTTTAAACGCTCTAGCAGGAGACCTAATGGGCCGTTATTTGGAATTCAATGCTAGGCCTCAAACCAAAGGGGTCCCCCCCTAAGCCCCCCACCCACTGCCACTTAGCAAGGGGAAATGAGGGGAAGGGCCCATCTCCCATCTGCTTCTTTTGATGGTGCTGTTACAAGGATTCCCTTCTCCCCCCCGCCTTTTCTCTTCCCTGTGGTTTCCCTCTGCCTTTTCTTGTTTCCTTTCTCAAAGGACACATTCCCACACTGTAACCAGAAAGAATCAGGGTCCACTTTCCCCAAGCAGCTTTATGGCTCGGCTGGGGGTGGGGTTAGAGGGGCAAGGCGCTGGCCCACCCCATGGGACTTCAACCCAGCATCGCCCCCCCCCCCCCGCCCCTCCTTCCGCCCCCCACCTGCCATCTTGCTGTCTGCCGTCTCTCACAAAACAGATAAAAATCAGACCAATGGATTTCGTCAAGTGTTTTTTTTTTTAACTCGTGTGATGCTGTGGGAGTCAACAATTAGAGTGGTGCTCGAGCTTTCTTGCCGCCTTCTGGGACGTCTCTTATCAATGTGAAGAAGTCGCAGGAGGAAATGCCAACTCCAAGAGGCTTGCACACTGCTGTTTATCTGCCATCTCCAGCGATAGGGGATTTGCCGCAGCTCAGGGGGCTGGCATGTCTCGTAACCGTTAACCTTGTTTGTGCGCTGGATGGCGCACTCTTGAGATCTTTGCTCGGAATCTTGTTACAAGCCTTGCAGGAAAAGGGCACGGCGCACGTAAGCGGCGACATCAGGCCCGAGCCTGCAAGCAAGCATGGGAAACGTACTCATGAATCGGCGGGCCTTTTTCCTCTCTGGGCAGGAAACCGGACATCTGCAGATGTTGCGCAGCTGCGAGACATCAGGATCGACAGCATGAGAAATAAGTGCTCGTGACGTACGTGTTCACGCTGCTGACTTTTTAGGAAGGCCGGCTGTGTGATGGGCGCGCTACTGTGTCTTAATGAGCCAATTCCAACTGCTGAGCGGAACTGTCGTTTCGTGTTCTTTCTGCTGAGAGAAAAACGGTGTGCACTGGACAGGAGCAGGAGCATGATGAGAGGTGCATGTACATGGAACCTAAACGCTATGCTTTATGTCTCACCTAAAGCAGATGGTATTGGGATGCGCGTGAGCCAAGTACAGTGAAACTCCTCTACAACGAAATCATGTTTGCAGAAAGAAATTTTTCACAACAGGGGGTTTTTCACTGTAGCAAATTTGAAACAGGAAAGTGGGAATGGTGTTAATGCATAAAGATTTCTTTCACACTAGGGGGGTATTTTCACCCATGTAGGAGTTTCACTGTATGCAACTCTTGAGGAAAGCGGAGAAACTCCAAATTCACAGAACGTGGCGTTTCCCATGGACCGCTTCGTACATTTGACATTCGTTTCTAAAAAGGGTCGCTTTCATAAACAGCACTCCTATTTGTATATTTCTCACCTCATTAGAGCCGGTTTTATTGCAACAAAAAAATCGAAAACATCTAAACTGTACGGGAATATTAGATCGGAAACATCTGTTCCATAGCAAACTGAATCACCGCGGTCATCCAACTGATGGTATTGGATTTGTTTTTATTTGCGAGTAATCTCAGGCAAATGCTTAAATGGCACATTTATTATTGCCGTTTGGTATCAAAGTAGTCTCATCGACAGCAACTTCCCCCCGGAGCCAAACGAACCATGTGACCTCAAGTTGAATTGATTACTTGCAACATCTTTGAAAGGGAGCAGCTGGGATGTCATGAAAGCGCCGCTCGACGTTATCAGATCGGTTCAAAGGCTCTCACCGCACTTCTGAACATGTTTTCATTAAAGAGCGATCAGATAGCAACACTTTGTGGCCCTCTAATAATGAACTGAATTGTTAGAATAAGGCATCACGGTCTCTGAAAGGATGCTAAAGGGAAAAAAAAATAATTTTCTGAATCGCGCGGTGATGAAAGTAATTCCCGTGGGTCCACTTTTTTTTTCGTTGGTTGACAAAAAAGTAATGAATGGGTATCAATTCAATACATTGCAGTTCATGCACATTGCAAAAAAATTTAAAATTGGATTTGCACCAGGTAAAAGACCGGGTAGGGTAACTGGAATAGGACTTAGAATGCACACTTGCGCTCACTTTGAAAAGTGATAAAACAGTGAATGGTTTAACCCTTTCAGGGACAGCGGCTACTACAGTGGACATAAAATCATTTTTGGTGCATGAAAGGGTTGGTTATATTTGAAATGGGGAGAAAAGAAAGCAATTCATTGTCATCTTGATTTTACATAAATTGCTCATGGGTTGGGTCTCACCCCTCCACAAGTTGTGGATTTTTTGCTAAGGAGAAACCCAACAAAATAAAAATGTTTCCTGAACACGTCTGCTCACAATGGAAAGCAACACGAGGAAGCGTCACTTCCTCGTCTACCCGAGGAAGCGTCACTTCCTCGTGTAAGGAAGGCGAGAGGAGTCAAATGGTGCATTCAAGTGCGCTCAGTTTGTTCGAGAACCGAAATTTGTTCGTCATTCGAGGCATAAAAAAATCTAAATTTTTGGTCGAAAAACTAATTGGTCGAGAACCAAGACGTTCGAAAACCGAGGTTTGACTGTATGTCACAAGCAATACAGAGCGAACCAGTTGATGCTCAGGAGAGACTAGTCATGTGATTCTGATCGATGAAATGAATTCACGGTCATGTTCAGGATACCTGGCAATCACTTCTCTTCATCTCACTTCCCAGAAAGCCAAAAGAAATGTCCTTTTCAAAAGGAGTTATAAGAACTGCCTGACCCCGCCCCAAAATCTCAGTTTGTTTGGTTCTAGAACTGTAAAATTTGGCTTATTTTCGAAAGTTCCAGTCAGATCACAGTGACCGATAAATCCAGGGAAAAGATCATCTTCACTTCAGTGTAAGTTCATTTTTCATCATCAAGTTGTTCATTTTGATGGAGCTACTTATTTTGGCTGCACGGAGAAGCCAAATGATCATGTTCACTTGAGGACTGTGACTGTTCCAAAACAAATGAAAGAAAATGATTTCTTATCTCAAGAGAAGCATTCAAAAGCTGTAAAAAGACAGAAGCAAAGCCCTCATCATACATTGCATTCAACCCATAGTTTGGAGTGCAGGCAATGGCATGACTCTTGTGTCCCCCTAGTGGCAGATAATGGATCTAGTTGCAAAGGAGTGCTCAATTTACCCTGCCCAAGAACAGGTCAATGCACATATTTATGAAGATCACGCTAATTTTGATTTGTTATAATTAGTGCAAATGGATCCAATTGAGGACCGAGTCTCTCTCATCATCTGCGCACATCAACTGAGAATGCATTTCTACAGAGTGATTTAACAAATGGCTTCCATTTCCGTGTACACATCAAAAATGGCCTCATTAAAATTTCAGGACTTGAATGGCTGAAAATGTCCGCAGGGAAGTACTCTGTTCAACTCAGGTTTACCGGAGGGTGTGACATTGTGGTTGCAGTTAGAAAATTAATGAATATAATTAACGTAAAAAACATGGACTATGCATTGGAAATATGCAGATAAATATACACTGTAATGTTTAAGCTGAACATTTTGGGGCCTATTAATCAGTATCACATCCTGGCCCATTTATGCTTGCAACTTTCTGGTTTGGGGACCCTTTTCTGTTTCTGTTTTCTGCTACCTGAGAGTCATTAGCCTTTGCTTCAACTCGCCTCCATCAAGTACAATTGGAAGAAACAGAATTTGTGTGATAACCAGGACCTGTTGCCAGTTAATGTCCAACATTACTTAGCTCTGAATTGACAAATTTTCTTCTTGGAAAGAAAAAAGTGCCATTTTCCATCCGACATATTCTGTTCTGGGGGGCATCTGCAGTCTTTCCCAGCTGACTGCAGGTGAAAGGCAGACGATGGCCGAATCTCACCAGTCAGTTGCAGAGGACATATGATGGACAACCACTCGCAGAGAGAGAGAGAGAGAGAGAGAGAGAGAGAGAGAGAGAGAGAGAGAGAGAGAGAGAGAGAGAAAGAGAGTTGTAATGCTAATGAAACTATCCATTATTATAAATCAGTATTGGAGCACCCTGGCTGACACATTTCCAAGGCTATTGCATTGCTTCAATTCCAAATAATCAGCTACACAACTAAAATGTGTATGTTTCACCCGGAAAAAATAGTCACACACAGACATTTTTCTTATTAATTCGTATGAATACAAGAGCAACGACTAAGTCTGATTGTAAAGTGTCCTTGGGTGTCTTGAAAGGCGCTTATAAATCAAATGTATTATTATTATTATTATTATTATTCACTCTCTATGGAGCACGAACACACCAGTCAGTAAGCTAGCAGCTAACGTTAGCAAACGTACCTTCAAGGTTGCAGAGGTTAATGAGATGTAAAACTTGTAACGACGCTGGAAAATTTCATTCACATCTCCAGTTGATTGTGACCTTGAAAACGCAATGCGCCCCGTGATGTACGACAACCGTTTGACTCTGTCAATTGAACCTCCTGGATTTTTTCCAAGCCCTCCGTCCCAAGTAAATCACCCAATCCCATTTAAAATCGAATTTAATGAGGGATGTTGAAAGGAATTTATCTTCTTGTCTAATGTGCCCATTAATCTGCAAAAAGGGGGTATGAGTGACAGCTCCTTAAGTTAATTCCTCTGATGGAGCAATTCATATGCAGGAGCACACTTTGAATATTCCATTCAGCCATCCATTTTCACAACTCTTCATCCTCATTAGGGTGATGTAGCATGTAGCGGAGCACACCTGGACTGGTTTCCGATCCATTGAAGGGGACATAAAGACAAAGAGCAACAAAAAAAACATTTGCACTCACATTCAAGAACAATTTAAAGCAGGGGTGTCAAACATACGGCCCGCGGGCCGTAACCGGCCCGCAAGGAGGTTTGATCAGGCCCGCAGGATAATTTAAAAGTGAAAAAATGCATAAAAGACACGGAATGAATATTTTTAATAATGTGCAATTCATGGAATATCCGCTAGGGGGACACGCTGTTTTGATCCGAGGAAAAGACAACATTGTTTTGATCAGAGAAGAAGACAACAGCAGCTTCAGTATGTCACTGAGACAGACCCAACACAGCAGATGCTATCAAGGACATGTGAATACCTTATTCTTTACACATATAGCAATGTGAAATGAGTTTGACACCCCTGATTTAAAGTATTCACTTTAATAATGAAACATGTTTTTGGAAATGTGGGAGGAAGCTGAAGTCCCTGGAGATAAGCCATGCAAGCAAGACGAGAAGATGCAAACTCCATACAGGAAGGCCGGAGCCCTAAACATGTATCTATATCTACTTGAGCTATATTAGCCTACTATCAAAATCTTTTTCCATTTTCAAACATTTTTTTATAAAGCTCCAGGGCGCCACTAGATGTCGCTAAAGAGCCGCATGCGGCTCTGGAGCCGCGTGTTGCCGACCCCCGTGCTAACTAACCACTTGTTGTCCTGCCACTTTGAAGATTACAATTATGACATTAAAACAATATTTGCACAGCGATGCAGGTGAGAAAGACCTGAATGATAGTAGAGCTAAAAAATCACAGAATGTATTAAAAAAAAAACAGCATCATAAGATTTTAAAATCGGGTTTAGAATCTGAATGCTGTTCAAAAATGATGCATCAATGAGGCTCCGTGTCAGACGGACTTTCATTTTCGAGGGTGAACGCTGATTGAACTTTCAGTCTCGTCGAGGGGAGGGTATTGATTTACTCCCCCCCCCCATTCACTTTGAATCATTGCACCCTTTAGAGCAAAATCCAATCTCAGTTAACTATTTAAGTGTCTACACTCCTCAGAAAGATTTAACATGTTCCTATCATGGGATTATATGATTTAAATGTCTTATTCACAAAAGATCAAACACGATTCGATCCTACGAGAGTAATTCTTGAATATCTACATTCCAAATCTTTGAGACTTTTTTTTTTAAGACAGACTCTAAGAGAGCATTGAGATGAACGTTAACTCTGAATCTCATCTGGTCAGTCAGGCTAAATGTCCCCTCCCTTGCTGTTGACCAGCATTTGCTCCTCGGAGGACTCACCCTGGCAAACTAATCCATCATTCCGACTGCACTTCCCAACGATGGAGTGTGTGGAAAACCCTCGCTGAGGGAATTAACTTTGTTATGTCCGGAGACCATAAATCTCTTGCGATCGCTTCCAGGTAAGATCAGGTAAACTCAACATCTCACATTTGTCTCCATTTGGAACAGAGAAATACAGTCAAACCTCGGTTTTCATCCATAATCCGTTCCGGAAGGCTGTTCGAAAACCGAAATTGTTCGAAAACCGAAACCACGCTCTTTTTAAAATAAAAATGTTTACTGAACACGTCTGCTCACAATGGAAAGCAACACGAGGAAGCATCACTTCCTCGTGTAAGGAAGGCGAGAGGAGTCAAATGGTGCATTCAAGTGCGCTCAGTTTGTTCGAGAACCGAAATTTGTTCGTCTTCCGAGGCATAAAAAACCCCGAAATTTTCGGTCGAAAACCAAATTGGTTGAGAACCGAGTCGTTCGAAAACCGAGGTTTGACTGTACATCAAAATACGGCACAGTGGTTAAAAACATGGAATAGAAGTCTTGGGAGCGCTCACAACAAAAAACAAAAGGCAATATCTCTGCACGTACTGTATGAGAATAGTGTAGAATCGTTTTCCTCATAGGTATTGTTTATAGGTTGTTTTACTTTGCAGCGGTTAACTTATTTTTACAATTGTATTTGCGTTTCATTGCGTTTTTATCCATTACAGCTTGAGTTTCTTTGTTAGTTCTGTACATCGTTTAGCATAAAGTATGCTAGTGTTCGACCTTGTCTCTCCTCTCCTCCCCTGATGAGATGGAGAGAGTTACTGCGCTGTGTATTCACAGCCATTCCAATTTGTGTATTGATTGTTGTTTAACTCCATAGGTAAAGATCAAAGGCTAATGCTTTCTACTGAATGTTTGACTCTGCATTTTTTTTCTTTCTGGCTGCAGTACGTGACATGCCTCCTTTATCACCTGACCGGCGACATTACATAGTCTAGACCAGGGTTCCCCAACCTTTTTTGCCCCACGGACCGGTTTATGTCAGACAATATTTTCAGGGACCGGCATTTAAAGTGTGGCGGAAATAATACAACAAAACAATATGGTATGAGCTGCATGAAAAATGTGGTGTTTTCGAAATATAATAAACACAAGGAGCGTCTAATCTGGTCGCAACACTCTGAACGCTATGGTAATGTTTAATGCCTTCAAAATACAAAGTGCATGAAAATGACGACTCACCACAGCCCCGAGCTTGATTTTCTGCAGCCAGACGGTCCCATCTCGGGGTAATAGGAGACAATGACACCTCAAGTCTGTGGTTTATGTCCAGTCTACTTCGTAATTTTGTTTTAGTCGCCGTTGCTGCAGAAAACCCTCACCTCACACAGGTAGCATGTCGGAAATAGCAACAGTGCTATTGTGGCAATCTCAGAGTATTCAGCCATAACTTTAATCCAGTTGTCTCGAACATACTTTTAAGGTCGCCGCCATTTGCGATCTCCAGCAGTTCTTTTTTACTCATTTTGCGAGCTCCAGCGTTTTGTTTTTAGCGTAATCGGTCACGTTAAGGAGAAGCGTGGCTTGACGTGTGTCAAGTGTGACACAGACAGATTTAACGGAGAATCCGGTAATTTTTCAAAATAAAACATCGTTCGTATTCCGAAATAAATACAACAGAATTAAGGCAAGTTCATATTGTGCGGCCCGGTACCAAATGCCCTGGTCTGCGGACCGGCGGTTGGGGACCCCTGCTTTAGATGCAACACACAACATAGCAACATGTTGCCCTTCAGAGAAACACGAACAACAACACATGCCATAAGTTTATAAAATTGTAAGTTGAGGGGTTCGTTGTTCTTCAGTGGACAGCTCTACTTTACGAACGGCAAAAGGAGAGATGGAATCCTTTAAATGCAGTTTTATTAAAAGGACAAAAAAAGACGTCTGCACCGCAGCACGTTCGAGAACACAACTGTCGTAACTAAAATCACTTCCTGCTTCTCTTACTTTACCAGCCAATCAGAACATATCAACATAAAAACATGTCTAAACAATTATTAAACAACAGAATATAATTTGGGAATGCTTAACATGAAATAATATGATGCTCAAACATAAAATGATAATTAATAATATAACATAAGGTTACAAAATGTTGATGTGCAAAAGCATGCTTCCGGCAGTTACTGATGCTAATTGGCAGCGGAAGCGCGTGTCCGTACTGTACAGTGCTTGACTGCGTTCCTCCCGACGGCATGCTCAAACAGCCATAAAACATGGCAAAGTGTGACTTGGCATAATCGAGGCGTCTATTTATAACGCCGCCGTTTGGAGATGGTATATTTTATTCATATGTAGGCTGGCAAAAGGGAGCGAGCTGACTCAATCGCCCGCAAGTTTTGTTTTGTGGAGAAAGGAGGTGGAGGAGGAGGGATTTCATAAACAGGTCATTGTTTCTTTGCAGATGGCAACAACAAAGAAAGGTCATATCCTGCCGGAATGCCTCAAAGGACGACATTCTAATTTATATCGCGCACTCACGTAATACACTAGACAGAGCAAGTATTTTTGGCAATGTCATACATTTTACACCATAAATCTGTTGGATATGTGATATTATTCACTGTTGTCCTTCCTTCCACCTTTCTTTTGTTCATCAAAGCCATGCATCAGACCAGAGATCCAGAGATCAAATATTTAAGAATAAGAATAAGAATAAGAAAACCTTTATTTGTCCCGCACTGGGGAAATTTGCAGTCTTCAGCAGCAGAATTGGAGGGGGAAGGGGGGTGGGGTAAAAAGCTTTGCCAAGCTTTCAATGCCCAGGCAACAATGACCTAACCCAACTCATGTTGTCCATCCATCCATCCATTTTCCGAACCGCTTCATCCTCACTAGGGTCGCGGGGGGCGCTGGAGCCTATCCCAGCAGTCTTCGGGCAGTAGGCGGGGGACACCCTGAATTGGTTGCCAGCCAATCGCAGGGCACACAGAGACGAACAACCATCCACGCTCACACTCATACCTAGGGACAATTTAGAGTGCCCAATGAGCCTGCCATGCATGTTTTTGGAATGTGGGAGGAAACCGGAGCACCCGGAGAAAACCCACGCAAGCCCGGGGAGAACATGCAAACTCCACACAGGGAGGCCGGAGCTGGGATCGAACCCGGTACCTCTGCACTGTGAAGCCGACGTGCTAACCACTGGACTACCGGGCCGCCCCTCATGTTGTTCAATTGGCAATTAAAAAACAAACACAAACAAACAAACAAACTCATTCTAACTCACTGCTGCACCAGTTATCTTTAGTGCACATGGAATATTTATGGTGCAGGTAGCTGGTGGGGTGGGGGTGGGGGGTGGGGGGGCGGAGTCAGTCATTGATCTTGTAGGTGACTTAGCGGGCCCTGGGAGGGCCACGTGGGATGAAGTCACATGGGGGCATATTGCTTCTTTTTCAGCATCCATTAAAACAAAGCATGATGCATTGTGCTTGAACGCAAACACATGAAGCAGGAGTGGTACCGCAATTAGAGAAATGGCCGCAGGCGCGATCACCAAAACCACATTATAGCTCAGTGTATACTGTATGTAAATGTTAGCCGGCATCTAAAAATAGATGTCAGTCCTTGCACTCACCATGCGCACAAGCTGCAGGGAATAGGCACTGCTGCACAGGAACAAAACACATCTCGTGTCAAAGGAATGATAATAGAGTAAAGGGAAATGTTTGGCATCTCACGAGCAGGATCGGATTTTATTTAACTCTGATGGGTCGGTGAGAGGGAGGATTTGTATCTGAGGATGCCCTGAATGTTAATCGTGTTATCCGATATTGAAGCCAGCACTCTTATTGCTTGAGGACAATTAGAGGTGATGTTAAAGAGGGCGTGACGATGGATTTTCTTCTTCTTTGTTTTTTTTAATATACTGTATATTAATAGCTCTTAAGATATTGCTTCAAGGACTGAATGATTCCTTTCACTCTACAAGGAGACTTGGTCTCAGTGCATGTTAACCATTTCATGCAGCCTGTAACCCACAGGTGTCAAAGTCAAGGCCCGGGGGCCAGATCTGGCCCGCCACATCATTTTATGTGGTCCGCGAAAGCAAATCAAGAATGTTAAGTTCCGCGATGCTTGCTAAAGTTTGAACCAAAATTTGAAATTGTCATATGTAATCCACGATAACAGTCATTATTCTTGACTCCTGATTTTAAAACTAGTTATTCATCAGTTTGTGCTGTGTATATAATATGTGGAGGGGATTAAACATGTATATGGTTTCCCAAAATTCCTAACGTAACTACAATGTGGCCCGCGACAAAAATGAGTTTGACACCCCTGCATATTATGTAACCTGATAAAATGATCTGCTGCCCACCGTAGTGACCGCTGCCCCAGAAAGGGTTAAATATGCATTTTAGAACGTGTAGAGCCGTGGCTTACGCTTAAACTCTTAAAGTGGGCTAAAGCTGCGCTGACTTCATTTTTATGTGTTCGTATGTGAGAGAAAATAATAACTCAAGACTTGAAAGTGAGCAACTGACACACATACATATATATTGCTTTAATGATAAGCAGAGAATTTCAAAGTAGCACAATAAAAGGACATAAGAGAGGAAAACTTCACTTGGACTGCAAAAGCTTTTCAGAAAGTGTCCAGTAATACATTTTCAAAAGATGAGGGGAAACTTTCTGAGCAATTGTTGTGGCCACAAAGCTGTTCCTGGACTGAATATGTGAGATAAGTGCTTTGGAGCCCAAACAAATTGAAACAAAAGAACATAAGGTGGAGATTGGTTCAGTAAGCAAGAAAGGGGGAGGAAGCACTGCTGGCATCCAAGGGCATCATAAACCTCAGCATCTGTCTGTGCAACAATGCAGAAAGAGGACACACTGGGAATCGATTTCACACAAAGAGTGCACTACTTGGAAAGACACTCTCAAATACTGCATCTTGTGTTATTGGATTTGGAAGCCAATTTTATGAGCGGTATCTATTACATTCAATACAAGCAAGGAGGATCCAGTCCAATGAAGCGCCAGCCCCCAAAACTCGTGGCCAAGTGAGGAGAAAAGATTGTCCTGTATTTTTTTTTAACCTTATTTAATTACCGATGCTTGAAAACAATGACAAAAACCACACATGTAAAAATATTACATTTTAGTGCTATTTGATCCCCCCCAAAAAAGCAAGTGCTAAAATAAAAGCGCTAATTTTGAAAAGCTGTTAACCAGCATGTGAAGAAAAAATAATTACCGCAGTTTGTTTTTTCTACAACACCTTCATATTTAATCATGAGCAAGAAATGGAAACATTGCTACGAGGAGGCAGAAAAGCGTGAAGTTAACAGACACCATGGTGAGCACGTCTGCCTCACAGTCTAGAGGTGTCGGGTTTGATTCTGGCTCCAGTGTTTGCATGTTTTCTCCGCTACTCCAGTTTCCTCCCACATTCGTAAAACATGCATGCAGGTTAATGGAACACTATGTATGCAATGGGCTGGCAAGCAGTTCAGGGTGTACCCCACCTGTTGCCTGCAGACAGCTGGGATAGGCTCCAGCACGTCTGCGACCCTTCAGATAATAGATCCATCCATCCATCAATCCGCTTATCCTATCCTTACCCAGCCTGAACTGGTTGCCAGCCAATCGCAGGGAACACACAGAAGAACAACAATTCACACTCACAATCATACCAATGGACACATTCGAGTGTTTAATTGCCATTCATGTTTTTCGAATGTGGGATTAAACCGGAATACCCGGAGAAAAACCCACACAGGCATGGGGAGATCATGCAAACGCTACACTGTGAGGCGGTTGCGCTAACCAGTCGACCAAATTATCTCACAAACCCAATAAAATGGCTTCAGAGATTATTAAAATAAAATATATAATATGTGTGTGTCATTGAACATTGGCGTCAAATATACGGCCCGTGGGCCGGAACCGGCCCCCAATGAGTTTCGATCAGGCCCGCAGGATCATTTAAAAGTGAAAAAAAATTATAAAAGACAAGGAATGGATATTTTTAATACGGTGCAATTCGTGGGGTATCCGCTAGGGGACACACTGTTTTTAATCAGAGTAGAATACAACATTGTTTTGATCAGAGAAGAAGACAACAGCAGTCTCAGTCTGCCACTGAGACAGACCCAACACCGCAGACGCTATCAAGGACATGATATTTATACATGTAGATTTCATCCACATGTATAAATGGTTTAAACATTCCTTTCTTTATGAATCTTGTTTAATCTTATTCATCTTACAATCTTGTAACTTGCACATTT
Source organism: Hippocampus abdominalis (assembly GCA_018466805.1). NCBI lineage: Eukaryota > Metazoa > Chordata > Actinopteri > Syngnathiformes > Syngnathidae > Hippocampus > Hippocampus abdominalis. The sequence continues at coordinate 13,383,429 of CM031705.1, read as the reverse complement.
GTCTAAGGAAATCTAAGCTGCTTCATGAAATGTTTTGTAAAAGATATGTTTCATTTAAAATTTCAACATTTGCCTAATGTTCTTGTGCTTCTTTAGACCAAAACAAAGGAAAGACATGTTATTTTGGTTATTTATAATTGTAATGGTCCGGCCCACTTGACATCTACCGAGGCCATATGTGGCCCACGATGTGAAATGAGTTTGACACCCCTGGTCATTGAACCTCCAAATAATTATTAAATTACAGTATTTATTTATTTTTCCTCAGTCGCTGCGTCACATTTCTCAGATCACAATTGAATTTCTAGCTACGCCCCTGCGTTTTTTGTTGAATCTTTAAGAAATGGTGATGCTTTTGAATGATGGGGAAATAAAGGAATAGCATTCATCGAATCAATCACTGTTGAATGCAGCCGTTTTTTTTCAGGCATTCTATTACCGGTACATTCAAGACATGTGACTGTGCTGACACGCCCCCTTGCGGTGCGTGTCTGCCACGCTCTCGTTGGGACAAATTCGCTACGCGGGCAGGAGCGTCACCGGAGGAATGTCAATGTGCTAATTGTTGATGCATCTTGGACTCAGTGCGACTCTCGGATGCTTCATCTGACTTTTCGTCCCTCCGACCTTGCACATCCGACTGATCATGACCACTGCTGTGGAAAGCGGCAAGCAGCCTTGCATCGGGCTCGAGCCCCTTGACGGCAAAAACACCCTCCTGCCGGGCACAACGACGCCGAGCGGGGGCACGGGTCGCGGCCCCTTCGCGAACGGCGGCCCCAAAGTGACAGACAACGGGGTGCACGACATCGAGGACCGCATCTTGAGGATCACCGGCTACTACGGCTACAACCCGGGCTACTCCAGTCACAGAAGTAAGTGCCACCACACAAAACTAAGTGCACTAACAGATGCAACCATATATTGGGCAATAAAAAGATAAATGGATGGATGGATATACTTTATCATACTACTGTACAGTATTGTTTAAATGCTACGTTATTCCATACTATAGCCTAATATGCTGTACTTTATACTATACTAGTAGTACAGTACAGTATAGTATAGTGTAGTATAATACTATACTATACTATACTATACTGTAGTATAATACTATACTATACTATACTATACTATAAGAATAAGAATAAGAAAACCTTATTCTTATTCTTATAGTATAGTATATACTATACTATACTATACTATACTATACTATAAACAGCCTAATCATAATTATTTTACTCAACTTTCTGAAATAGGAAATCATATGCCTCTATAAATAATGGGGATAGATCGATAGATAGATAGATAGATAGATAGATAGATAGATAGATAGATAGATAGATAGATAGATAGATAGATAGATAGATAGATAGATAGATAGATAGATAGATAATTCATCATAATTCCAATTCTGCTGCTGAAGATTGCAAATTTCCCCAGTGCGGGACAAATAAAGGTTTTCTTATTCTTATTCTTATTCTTATAGATAGATAGATATGCCTACAGTATGAAAAAAAGCAAACATTTAACGTACTGTATTACTCATTTTAGAAAAGAAGATAGCACTATAGTTAGATTCACCTTTCTGTACTGCGGAATTGATATGCCGTACTATAATGATTTGTATTCGAAAGAAAATGAACAAAATATCACTGACTGCACCTTCCTATACAGTATATTAATTACCGAAAGAAATGGAAGAATACATATTCATTCATTAGCTAACAGCCAACTATGATGCTTTCAATACTGTTACCGTTTACAGTACTGTATATTAGGAAAAAAAAGGGAAACACATTGCTATATTCAGTTTTCTATACTGTAATATACCGTACTATACCATACTGTACTATGCGGTAGTATACTATACTATCATACACTATACTATACTATACGACACTACGGTGCCTGCTATATGCAGCTCAGATCAATCACCAATGTCACCACTGATAGCTGCTTCGGCACGCATGTTTTATTTAAAATGATTCAGTGTCCAAATAGAGGCGAGGCTCTCTGATGATGGCAAGGTGGGAATTTTTGCTGACACAGACAGAAAGCCGAGGATTGAATGTGGGTAAATAAAAAATGCATTTTGGTTTTGGAGTGATCTTTAAAAGGTTGATTTTGGTTGTTCGTGAGATATGATCAGGCAGTGGGACTTTGTGCAAATATTTTACATCACAAGGTATGCAGATGACAATGCTGAGAAGGAGTGCAGAATGCTTTTTACCTTGCACCACTGGTTGTCTATTGCCTTTATTACGGATGAGGAGGCGTGTTTCAGAAGCTGAAATGCTTCACCCCACTTGAACCAAACGATTGAGACTTTGCACGCAAGCTCCCAAAACATCTCGCTCTGGCTATTACATAAAACCTCAACGACACATGATTTAAACATCGACAAGTCCTGCACTCCCAATTTTGGGAAGTTACACATTTTGGAGGTGCGTTCGTCAGAGGAAATGCAAAGATGCAAATTCAATTAAGAAAATGTTCAAGCTAAGGGTCCTTAAGTTGCTTCTCATCACCACAATAGATTTTCAGATTGCAGGCAAGATAAAGGAAATGAGCCTCGTGCTCATTAACTGTGTCCTGTCTGTTGCAGTCGTCTAATCGTGGATGCAATCACGCACTCTCATTTGGAGGCATATCGAGCTGTCCAGGTTGATCCCACGAGAGGGAGCTCTCTTATTAATGAGCAGCAACCCAAACTTTAGATTGGAAACAGACACAACTCCCAAACAATTCCAATCAGGAAGATGCTGTTCGTGTGCAAACAATGCAGTGAGTCGTGAGAGATCATCAAGGGGGGATGCAGAAAATTATCCATTTATCTAAAAATTATTGACAGTACTTACAACAAATACAGTGAAACTCCTCTACAACAAAATCATGTTTGCAGCAAGAAATTTTTCACAACAGGGGGTTTTTCACTGTAGCAAATTTGATCTCAGATGTAACACACACACACACACATACACACACACACACACACACACACACACACACACACACACACTCACACACACGTTGTTGCTGCGTCTGAAACTAACAATAACAAATACTTCCTGGACTACTGCGCATGTGTAAACCAGTGTGGTGGTTGCTGTTGCCGTTTCCGAACGAAGCAGTAGAGGTCGCTGTTGGATTAGACTTCGTTGAAGTGAATCTCATCGCGAGGCAAGAGCAGAGAATTTTTTTTGTATAAAGCAACAGGTTTTTTGTTGTTGTATGGGGGGCAGGAGAGTGGAAATGGTGTTAATGCATGAAGATAGATTTTTTTCACACTAGGGGGTATTTTCGCCCATGTAGGTTTCGTTGTAGAGGAGTTTCATTGTAATACTGTCCATTTTTGTTCAACGATCTAGGTCAGTGACATGCAGCCTGATGCCATAAGTTTCGTGTATGTATCCGTTTTTGGGTGATATTTTTGTTTAGTGGTGGAGCGTCCGCGCTTCATTAATGTGCCTTTAATGGGCTCAATAAAAATTGGGAAACAACGGTATAAAACATGAGCACATGTTTCAAAAGTTGCAGAAACTTGGAAATACATCCTGTACTGTATTGCCGTACACAAAAACCTGTGCAATGATAAATACCTGACTTGTTCTTTGACGATATCCACCATTATCAAAGGGTGAAAACAAATTCTTATGTGTTCCCCATCTTCCGTAATTAACCCTTTTATGCACCAATAATGATAACCTGTAACCTGATAACATGATAAACTGTCCACTGTAGTGACTGCTCTCCCTGAAAGGGTTAATGTGACACCACCTCTTTTAAGTTGAACTATTCGTCTTGAGGTAAGCATTTCTAGAGCTTGAGAAATGCTTGTTTTTCATTTACAAGTTGAACTACTTCAATACATCGCTGTGCCATATAATTTGCGTTAGCGGTGCGCTGTATCAATATAATTGACGAAGAGGACATTGTTTTCTTCTGTTTTCGTCAAGCGTGTTGTCTTAGTGTGACCTTTTTCTCTCGATGTCTACGGGCGAGGGGGTACGCCGTATCGATATAATTGACGAGGATTGCATTGTTTTCTGCTCTTTTCGCCAGGCTTTGTTATTGAGACCATTAAACGCAACCAACACAAGAAATCCTGCTGTGCCTCATTAATATTCTAAAACACAACGCCGTCGGACACCGCCGGTTACACTCGCAAACGTACTGTATTTATTTATGCTGTACTATCATCGAGGAAGGACTCACACGTTAAATACACAACAACCGAAAAGCCACCAGGAAGTGCAATCAACGCAATCGCCATTTGTTGTTTAATCACACGTTTTACAAGTCTAAGTGAAATATTTTATCCCTTGTGTCACTTTAAAGGCAGACTATATTATATATGAAGTGCAGCGGAGTCAAGCAGTGTTATTCACATACGTCTTGCGTTGCATTCTGTAACCGAGGAAGGTGAATGATGGGATGTCGACTGCGCTGTAATTTCAGGCCTAAGGAGCAGGTGTGCATCATAATAACACCCATTCCGAGCCTACAACAGACCACGCGTCTGCAAGCTGAGGGCTTTATTTGATTTGGGAAACATTTCCAAATTTTCCAATAAGATATGCCATCTGTGCATTCGCCGCCTATTCATCAAGTTGTCGTTTTAGTCAACAGAAGGTATTCCTCAGGGCGTAGCATTTGTACAGTTATTAAACATGCTGTCACCGTTATAGTGAGAAACAGTCGGCATTAATTCATCATCTACTGTACGGGCACAAAATGGATTTTCTGAAAAGTGACTTTTTTTGGAGTGCAAATGAGTATTGCTTACCGCGGTGTCAATGAGGATCAGTTCCGACAGACACAGCGTCATATAAATGGAACACTGGGGGCTTATCGCGTCTCGCTTATGGTGTAATGATATATTAAGTAAGCTCCTGTTGGCACTTTGTTGTTATCGCCACTTGCCATCTGCGTAGAGCTGGAATTTGCCTCTGAGGGGGCTTGTGTACGACATTTTGTGACAAGGTCTTGGCTGTAATACATCATACCGTAATGGTGTTTTCAGGCAAAGTCATTGCAGCTTTTAATAAGAAAGTAGATAATATCCCAAACTCGGTGCTTATTCCCTACTGTCATTGTTTGGCTCCTGCTGTTCCACATGACAATAGCGTGCAGTAAATGCCTCTTCAGCATCTCTTGGAAAGCCATTAAAGTGATTTGCTTTGTATCAGGTTTTACAGGGCTAAATTAACAAAGGAGGGCCAACACAGTCGCGAAGGCGCACTCCCTGCTGGCTGAACAGGCCGAACGCAGGAGAAATGACAGGTACTGCTCAGCAACGTGATTGTCCCGTCACTGCTTTCACAGCAAGGCCACCCTAATCGACTTCTAACAAAATTAGAAGGAGAAACTACTTGCATCGTGTTTGAAAGTGCAGTTGACGGGGCATAGAGAAAGAAGAAGGGGGGGTCGGGGGGGGGGGGGGATACACTCCATTTAATCATTCAATCTTCTTTTCGGAACCAAATTTATAGACAATGTTAAACAGAAATATATACATTTTTTTCCTGCAGCTATTTTCAAGGAAGCCGTTCCCATGCCTTCTCTTGCAGAGCTATTTATAACAAGTCTAATGTCTCCTGAAGTGCTGTTAGCCTCCGCACTCTCCTGGGAATCTGTAAAAACACCCTGCATGCAACGGGTGCAATGTTTCACCAACCTTTAGCTGTGCCGACCTGGACTCATGATGCTGTGTATGTTGATGTACCAAATGTTGATGTATTTCTCGTCAGGTGATTTTAGATAGTCGGCCAGCTTCAACTTCACTGTAATGAAATACTCGAATTAGATGATGTAATGGCACGACAGAGTCAAGTTTAGAAATGGTCTTTCTCATTTTACGAGCAGGGGCCTGAGTACTGTGAGCTGCCAAATAATGCCCTTGTGGACTACATGAGTGCCGAGTATCGATCAGATGACCTTCAACACCCTTGAATGAAATGAGTTTATGTTTACACTATTCGTTGCAGAGTGTGCATAGGTATAGAGATGAAAGTGGCACGGATGCATGAAGACATTTGCTCACTCGCTCGTTGACACAGTTCAATTGACATGCCCAAGTTCACAAGGCATGCTCAAAAAAAGCAATAATCCTTTACAATTGGTTAGACGGCAAATGTATGCATTTGCAGTATTTTCACTTATGTGTCCAAACTAAGCCTCCTTTCCAAGAATTTGGGGTCAGCACTTGGAGAAGCCTAAAATGTGAAAATGTAAACCCTTCAGCAACTAACCTTTTGATTCATGAAAAAAATCGAATCTAAATCGTTGTGTTCTTTAATTCATCATATACAGTATAGGTATTTTTTTTTTTGGGCAAAATGTTCCGTACCTAGGGTGTTTTTAAATTGAAAGATTTCAGCTTTAATTCAAACTAAAATATTGATGTACAGTATACTCTTTCTTCACTAAAGCATGATTTATTGCTTTTTATTATTTTTTAACATTCACTGTAAGTTTTATTTCCGTAGCCTAGCATCTGAGCCCGACCGGCAGCCTAGCTTTTGCTTCCTCTCTCTCCGCCGCCTTCTCCGCTTCCTGGACGGGCTGGTAATCCACGGAGAGCCCGGTGGTCTCGTTATGTCTTCCGGGATGTTTTCATTTCTGGTCATGACCGAGTTTGAAGCCTCGAGGTTCAAATTAGTGCCCTTCCTCTGTGATTGTGTATATATATTTTTTTACTTCTCGTCCTCCAGTTTCTTCCCACGTTCCAAACACTTGCATGTTAAGTTCAGTGAAAACTCTAAACTGTCGACTGTTGTGAGTGCAAATGTTCCCCTGCGATTGACTAGTCGTAGATGTAGCCTGTCTATTTTAAAATCAGCTGTGATAGGTTCCAACTCAGCTGCGATTCTAATGAGAATAAACTGTATAGAACACGGATCGATGGATGGTATTGAAATGCACTGTCTGCTATTTTCTTATTCACCACTAGGGGGTCGTCATATTCCATAGTTCCAACAATAGTATTTGGAAGGCAAAGTAAGTGAGTGCGAACAACTCTGGCAGGAAAACGACGAGAGGACACCTTCTCCCCATCCTTCATCTACCTTCCTGGTCCTCATTGTGATATTTAGCGACAGAGAGGGTCTAAAAAAAGCCTTATATGACAGAGAAGTGTTTGGCAATCTAAATGACAAAAGGACTTAATAAAAAAAGGATTCAGTGCGTCAGTAGATGGGGATGCAGCTGTTGCTATGGGGGTTGAGAGGGCCGATGCTTTATTATTTGCTGCTTTGATCTACTTGGTACGCACGCTCAGTGTAGTTTTGGCGGTTACAATGGACGGAGAGGTATTGATTCATGCTAGGTTGCCAAACTAACTAAATGATAAAGTACATGCAATTACGCTATCAAGCAATTAATGCGGGTTAATTAGTTAGCTATACATACTGTCATGCTTCAAAACAGTATAGACATTTTACAGAACCAACTGCTGGTATTTTTCAAACCTACAGTGGCAGTGCCTGTGCTGGAGACCTCACTCTTAATCAGATAGTGATTAGCATCCTGGGCTTTGCTGATGGATGCTTTTTTTTTTTGCCGTCCCTCTCTGTCTAGCTTTTGTCTCCACTCATCAGCAGGTCTATTTTTAAGTGACCCTCCTCTCACGGGATCCATCCTCCTATCTTCCTCCTACACCAGCGCAAACACTATAGCATCGGCCGAACTTGGGTGGCCCATTTATTCATTCAAATGGCTGCGAGGTTCACTAAGCTGAACATTGTTACTTTATGGTTGGGCTCATACGAGATACAATAAATGTGCCCTCGCAGCAGTGTATCCTATAAAAATATTACATCAGAGTAATGAATGTATCTGTGATAGGACTTCAAGCAATTAAAATTACCTTGGTTTTGAATTATGACCCACATTAGCAACATTCAAAACAGTGACTCCAAGTGAAAAATGTTCATATAAAATTGAAAATCGAAATTGTTGTTTCAGTAAATATTTGCATTTTGCACATAGAAAACGGATCCATAATTGCATGTTGATGAGAGCATTAAAATGGGAACAAATAGGACAAAAAATATCAAAGGAAATTCAGAAACGATAAAAAATGTGTGCGTAATCATGATTAATTATGAGTTAATTTGAGTTAATTATGACAGTTGCGTTTTTAATTCGATTAAATATTTTAATCGTTTGACAGCTCAAATATATATATATATGTATATATATATGTATGTATATATATTTTCCCATATTCCCTCATGCCATGGCTGTGTGTGATATAGAAATTATGTTCTCGACCCTGATTGGAGGGACGGACTGCGCCCACTTGCGTCGGCTTGAATTACTTATGGAAACAGTGATGGACTGTCGGATCGAGCATTTGTGTGACAAATACCTCTGTATATGCGTTTAACGGAAGTGTTGCTGCCAGTCACGAGAGGAAGTAAAATGAAGCAAAATGAGTTGAAAAGTTCAGCTATTCATTAAAAAAAAAAATATATATATATATCTTAAACATCACGGTTCCTCCATTGTGATCTAGGTCTACTGCTATTGAGTGCCATTTTTCATAGCATTGCCAATGCCAACATAAAAAATGGAATGGAGGTCAAAAACTTGAGTACAGTAACATGATCAATGCCATTTCTACAGCTCAGTTAGATGATGTTGATGATGTGTACAAACATGCTGATAACATGTGAAAGCCAAAACATGACAGAATGTGTATCAGAAGACAACGAGGGAGTGCAGAGAGAAGCCTGCTCAGGTAGAAAGAGGGTTGGGAGCATTAGAGGAGAGGAGTTAACGCAGCATAATTAGCCTGGGCTGCTTGGTTACCATCCAAACAAAGCTGCTGATTTGTGGAGCAAAATAGGAGGGAGGGGTGAAGTGAGTTGATCAGACACAAACGAGATGGGGGGTGGCGAGAATGGAGTGAGATGAGGGTAGTGATTGCGCCATGCCACACACACTTAAAGCTCCGTCTCCCTTGGAGACCGTGACAGCGCTGGATCACGGCATGACATTGCAACAGTAGTTCCACCAGTCAGCTGTGTCACTACAATCCAGACAGATAGAGAGAAGAGCAAGTGTGCAGAGAGGCAGCGGGGCCGAACTGGAGCTCCGAGGGGAAGAGTTGACAGATTTGGGAAGCGGGCGGGCAGAGTCATTGGGGTCGGTGGGGTGGGTGGGTGGGGGGGGCGGGAATAAGTGAAGAGTGAAAAGAAGGAGAAGAAGGAAAAGAAAAAGAAGAAGCGAAGGAGTAAGGATGCACGGAGCAAGGTGGAAGAGCTACTGAGCGCGTCCACACATTAATAGACTTTCCAGGGAAGGACATTGTGTTGTGGCCCCAAGTGGAGGATGAAGAAGCACTCAGCCCGAGTGGCTCCTCTCAGCTCCCACAGCACTCAGGTCCTGACCTGCCCCATCTCTGAAGGTAAAGCCAGGTTAACTCTACATGCATGTAAAAAGGTTGTGTCTTTACATGTAGGGTCAGTGAACTGTACGTTATGTGAAGAAAATCATTGGTTACGTGGCTTTAAGCACATACAGTCGTTGTCACGTGAAGAATGTACATGTCATGATTGGTTGATGAGCTGAAGTTGTGCATGTCAAGCAGAAATATGCATCTTTGGATCTTCGGAGGGAGATGTGCTGCATGCAGATAGATAGCCAGTGTGAATGGCCCCAGCCTGGATGGAAAAAAAAAAAGAAAAGAAAAGAAAAGAAACACATCAGCAAGTTCTGCTCACTTGTCCTTTCTCCATTGAGCATTTCTGCTCACAACTCAAAAATACGCAAGCAAACTCATCCCTAAGAGCCTCGAACGTCTTCTAAATCCATTTTCTAATCTGTCGAGCTCACCTTTGTTTTCGAGATTGAAATAAGATACCCTAAATCCCCTTTCCGTAAGCATCATCAGCATCCCACTTCTCCTTAAGACGACTTATCAAGGTTGCGCAGTGGCTGTGCTGACATGACCATGAGGCTCCAGCGGGAGTCTATCCATCAATGTCACGATAAAACACACACCAGATTGAAATGTTGGGTTGGAGGAGCAGAAGTGCATCGCACAGGGAAGATGAGCTCCATTAAAAATAAGCCATTAATGAATGATACTGTTCTGCGCAGCACTTAGGAGCTTCTTGCTGAGATTGAATCAGGCCAGTGTTTTGAATGACCTTATTTGCCATCCTGAGCGTAAATATGGCTGACTCTGGACTGTGAAAATAGTATTTTTCCAGACTGTATGCACCACTGTTGGAACTTTTGGAAGCAGGAATATTTGTGAGCAATAACACAGCCTCACGGAGAGCAGAATGTTGGCCATGAGAGCTGCTTCTCCGGGGCAGGGGAATAGTGGAGTTTTAATATCACCGCGTGTTGGCTGCAGATCAGCCTGGAGTGGCTTTTATACCTTAGGACTGAAGCTCCTGCATCCAACACAAAAGGCTTTTAGGATTTCTCTGTAATGTCAAACACAAACACTTTTAGCTTGGAGGATGACAAGAAGCGGACGAGAATGGAGCTGATGTACTCTCGCAGAATGACGGCAGGCAGAAATGGAATGAGAGCAAATCCCTTTCATAAATTCACGAAAATCTGTAAATTTGTATGTTGAAAATCAATGATGGGCAATTGGCAGTGCGGGACGGCCCGTGTCCACACTCTGAGTGGCCTCTTAAATAAAAAAAATTAAAAAATTAAATAAGTTTTGATTTTGATGATAAACCACTGCGGTAAACTCGACTGCGGTCGACCACCCCACTTGCATTTTTTCTCAAATTTTTTTTTTTTTTTTACAATTTTTGAGGGGATGCGGGGGGGGGGAAACAATTTCTCATGGAAAATGCATAAAGGTGGTTTGTCAGGGTTTTTGAATAATATTTTGGGTTTACAAAAAAAAAAAAAAAATCCAAACAAACACAAAAACAAAAACATGTTCCCAATGCATTTCAATGAACATCAATCTGACGCGGATTTTCTCTATTCGCGGAGTGGCCCGGTCCCGATCCCACATGAATAGTGGGGGTCCACTGTATCATTTTCAGTTGTGATATCACTATTCACCAATAGATGGCAGACATGTCTTAGTTGCGCCATCTCTATACTGTAGTTAACCCTGGAGAACCCAAGAACCCTTTTCTTCTTTGGAAAATGATGCATTATACATTAAATGACTGCTATATGTTCACTGAACACCAACATGTTTTTTTCAAATATTCAATGCCTTCATCCTAATTTAGGATAAGGGCCAAATTTGACCCTTTGGGATTTAAGGGTAGCATTTGAATAGCAGAATTTATAGGGGCCAAATTTGACCCCCGTGGGTTCTCCAGGGTTACAAAGAGTCTGGCCAACTCGCTTGCCAGGCGCCATCTTGCAGCCCAGCCTGCGTGATGCACGCTATGTGACAGCGCACGAAGAAGTGGAGAAGGTGAGAGAAAAACATATTTTTGGTCAAAGCGACCAAAGGTTTTAACCTTTTTTTCACGGCGACACTCAATGTACGAAAAGAACAACGGCAAGCACCAGACACTCATGCCAATTGCAGCACTGTTGTCAGTGTCAGGCAGGATGTAGTAGCGATAAAGGGGAGAGTGACACAACTGACACTTTAAATGACTAAGATGTGAGTATGAAAGCCGTCAAGATGCTACTACATTAAATTTTGATTCATGTTCTTAGCCATTACCATGAAAGCAGTGAGATAGCTTGTTAGATAACAATCCTCAAGAAGGATTTTGTCGTAGTGGCCCGAAATGGGGTTTGGTGACACTGATGGGTAATTAAACACTCCATTGTGCATTTATTGATGACAAAGGTTCCACGCCATCATTATTAGTTGACTTGATAAACACAATCAAAGAAAAAGTTATGGACTAGCAATCCATTTTCATTCAACTCGAGGGTGGCTGTGCCGTCCTCCTACTGCTTGACTTTTTATCGATTAAAAAGAAAAAAGTCCATCGATGCAATAATGAGCACTGAGATGCTGTGCTGTGCTAGAAGGGAGACACTTGCAGGTGCACGTGCCACATGCTGAGCTAGCAGAGAGAGAGCTTGGGCAGCGCAAGCCATCCTTGATTTCCTGCCCTGGTGTAATTTGATCACTGCATGCTTCAAGTTAAAAGAATGTCCCTAAATGTGTCTGTCGGTCAGCCATGTAAGCCACTGTACCCGTCTACAACTGATTGTAACGCCTAAGTGTGAAATTCAACAACTGTTTATTTTGAAACAAAATCGCACACCTGCAAGATGTGTCAATGTGAAAGAGTGTGAAAACAGTGCTGGGGTAGGGGTTTGAAACCTTGCTCAAGGGCATTGTGACAGTAACTAGTGGCCCTCCTGTGCCCAAGCCTATATAATGACAGATGAATTTCTGCCACCCCAAACACAAAATCATTCATCTCGTGGCGACAATTTGAGATAAATAATTTCTTTGTAATGCATCGAATGGGACTTATGAATGGAAATTACCCAACAAAGTGGCAAAAGACCGTACGAAATTGTCTTCCAGATATTTCTCGATAATGTAGATCCACATCATATGATACAGGTGCTAATGAAGAGATCATAAAAATATAAATCCTCCAGCTGAAAAACAGTAGAGTCAAACCTCGGTTTTCGTCCATAATCCGTTCCAGAAGAATGTTGGAAAACCGAAATTGTTCAAAAACCGAAACCACGCTCTTTTTAAAATAAAAATGTTTACTGCACACGTCTGCTCACAATGGAAAGCAATACGAGGAAGCGTCACTTCCTGGTGTAAGGAAGGCGAGAGGAGTCAAATGGTGCATTCAAGTGCGCTCAGTTTGTTCGAGAACCGAAATTTGTTCGTCATCCGAGGCATAAAAAACTCAAATTTTTCCTCGAAAACCGAATTGGTCGAGAACCGAGACGTTCGAAAACCGAGGTTTGACTGTATTTTCAATCTATTGATGGATACATGTTTTCATGTAGCGTAGCATGAGTCCCTTGTATTCTTGGTTTCAAGTTTCTAGTAGGAGTGACAAGTTGCCTGTGTGGCATTCTGAAAAAAAATAAAATAAATTGTGTTTGTTTTTCCATTAGGAGAGGATGGTTTGGAGTCTCAGGCCGAGACGCCTGGCAGTGAGGCAAGTGTGGAGAGCCAGCCGTACCAGACATGCACCAGCACAGTGCTGAAGGTGCTTGGTGGTTTACTGATGGTGCTGTGCATCTCCTCCTCCTGGGTGGGTACCACTCAGGTGGTCAAGCTGACCTTCCAGTCATTCTCCTGTCCTTTCTTCATATCCTGGTTCAGCAGCAACTGGAATATCCTCTTCTTTCCAATTTATTACTCTGGACATGTGGTGACCACAAGGGAGAAGCAGACACCTATTCAAAAATTTAGGTAAGGTGATTTTCCATCTATCCATTGTCGATGCTGATTATCTTGGTCGCAGCTGATTTTAGGTGAAAGACGCACTGCGTCCTGGATTGGTCGCCAGTCAATCACAGGAGCATTTCGAGACAGACAACCCTTCACGTTCACAGTTATTGAGGAGGAAATTAATTGCTGCCTGCACGGACAAGAGTGTCCCAAGACACCGTCAGTGACCCAAATAATGCATTTATGCTACTATTAAGAAATAAATAATTTGTGAAAATATTGGGGAAAAAATGGTTGGGTTGAATGGATTTTCATCCAGAGACACATTAATGATGGACCTGTGGTTGACTATACTGTATATCATTCCAGAACATAGTCCACCATTGGCCCCAAGTCAGCTGGATACGGTTCCACATCCTTTAGTGACCTTGAAAAAAATTAAAGAAAAGAGATCGATCGATGGATGAAAAGACACTACATCAGGGGTCAGCAACGTGGCCCCCAAGGACCACATGAGTAGCCGACGGGCCTGTTCTAAAAAATAGCTCACCAGTGATGGGACAGTGTGATTTTCTAAAAAAAAAAAAAATGTAGAAATGATCATTTGAAAATGTGAACACTATCAGAGTTTGTGTCTTTTGACAGAGAGTGCAGTAAGCTGTTTGGCGAAGAAGGGATGACTCTGAAGCTTTTTGTGAAGCGAACGGCACCTTTCTCCATTCTGTGGACGCTGACCAACTACTTGTACCTCTTGGCCTTGAAGAAGCTGACCGCCACTGATGTCTCCGCTCTTTACTGTTGCCACAAAGCCTTCGTTTTTCTCTTGTCCTGGATTGTCCTCAAGGACCGCTTCATGGGTGTCCGGGTATGTATCTTATTAATTCTGAAACAGAAAGAGATGAAGATAGCAGGAGGACTGCTGTCTCATTAATGGACATACTGTTTAGATTGTTGCCGCCATCATGGCCATCACAGGAATCGTCATGATGGCGTATGCGGACGGTTTCCATGGTGATTCCTTTGTGGGTGTGGCACTGGCTGTGGGCTCAGCCTCCACTTCAGCTCTTTATAAAGTGAGACAACAAACCACACAAGTATATTAAGTAAGCAGCTGATGTTAAGCAACTCGTTTGTCTTATCACCATCCAGGTGCTATTCAAGATGTTCCTGGGAAGTGCCAGCTTTGGCGAAGTTGCTCATTTCCTTTCCACCATGGGTTTCTTCAACCTCATCTTTATCTCCTGTGTGCCCCTCATCCTCTATCTGACCAAAGTAGAACAATGGGGCTCCCTCTCCTCACTGCCCTGGGGATACTTGTGTGGCCTGGCAGGACTGTGGCTAGGTGATAATGGAAACAAATACTTCGAGCATTAGGGGAGTGCAATGACACCATTGCTTTTGTCTACATCTATGAGTAAGGCGGCATGAAGTTGTTCAAATTGTCCAAAGCTAAATAATAATAAAAAATTAAAAAAACACCTTACAGATGCAATGCTGTGTGCAATTTCAGTCTTAACCTTATAGGTACAGTGTGTAAAATGTAGTGCCATCTAGTGGTAAACTAATAGAATGCCACGACCATTGCTCGAAGTGTGTGGCTCACTCCGTGAGCCAAAAGCGACAACACTTCGCAAATTTATCACCCATTTGTTTTAGCAGAGGTAAAAGCATAATGTCATTTCAAACGATTTGTATTCCCTCAAATGACGGAGTAAGTGCATGGATTTCGTTACACACTCTTGAGGTACTACCTTCGCTAAATGTGTCTCCTTTCGGTGTCCGTAGCAGAAAGATGGCAGCGAAACATGGCCGCCGCCCTTAGCGGAGGCATACCCAATGTAAAGTAATAAGCGATGACATCACCCACAATTACATTATCTTTTCGGGCATATTATTGAAATCAACAGTGGGTTTTTGAAATAATGAACGGTGAAAAACACACTGTACACACCGTCGTTTTAATACAACCTCGGCAGTTGCTTCCAATTAGTGATTTAGTAGGTGGCTCCAAAGTCACATAAGGGTTACAAGTTGTCAGATGCACTTACCCTATTTGGCTCAGCAAATAAATAAATCCGCTTGAAATGTCCAGTCTGATCATCCGATTGTATCTTTTACAGTGTTCAACATTCTGGTTCACGTTGGCGTTGTCCTGACGTACCCCATTCTCATCTCCATAGGAACTCTACTCAGTGTGCCAGGAAATGGAGGTGAACTTTCTCGATGTGGTTCAAATATTGCCCTTGGTTTAGTTGACACGCCGTTCTAAATGATTATCCATAATTCATGTCAAATGAACGTGTCAATTTTGATTTTTCTGGGGCAATTTGTGCACATTGTTTCTACTGTCTATTCAGATCACTATTAGTTTCCCTAATTAGCTTAATTAAATGAAAATGACAGAGGGACGTTTTATGCAATTGCAACCACTGTGACTCGCATCAGGTTGTACATGGCAACACGAAATGCCTGCAGACCAGTTCTCCGCTTTAATCTTGGTGGACCATGTGAAGGTCAGTGCAGGTTGCATGAAAGTGTCAGCCTGCAGAGCACAAAGACACACCGATTGCATTTACCGATGATGATCCGCATTTTCTTCTCTCATACCAGTACAGACACTTTTTTAAATTCATCTTAACTTGTTTTTGTTATGTTTGTCTATCCTGCCTCACTTTGGTTCCCGACTGTAGCTGTAGATGTCCTTAAACACCAGGTGATCTTCAGCATGGTGCGCCTTGCGGCCACGTGCATCATCTGCTTGGGTTTCTTGCTGTTGCTGCTTCCAGAAGAGTGGGACTCGGTGACCTTGCGCTTCCTGTCCACCGTTGCAGACAAGAAGTCAGAGGATCACGGCGAAGAGCTCACGGAGTCCAGCCTGCACACGAGAAGCCGTAGTCGAGCCAACGGCGCCGTCTCCCTTCCCTTAGCATAACGTAGTCAGACTCCGCTGTGAGCTTCTTTCCTCCACTGCCTACCCAAGGAGGGGAAACGGGAACACATGACGGAAACGACATGGCAGAGTATCGAAGATTGCGTTAGTCAAGGATGCATCAGATGCACCTGGCTCACTGCAAGAGGGGATATTTATGAGTTTCACTTTACTTTTACGATAAACCTGCCACACTCAGTCCCTCACTTGCTGACTGACCAATGCCCTGCTCGACTCTGCAAAATGTATTCTGTGAATATAAATCCTGGCAGGGACAGTTTGGCTATAGAGCGATATGTTTTGTTTATTTATTTAGAGAGGAATAATACATTTCAAATCTTACTGACTTGCATTATATATAAGAGACTAACAGTTATCTATACTTGTATAAGTATTTCCTTTGGTTTGTTTTTCCATATGAATTAAAAAAAAAAACCTCACGGCACTCACTGGCATAATGAGCAACTTGTTTATTTAAATGATTTAAAACTGAATGTCATGGTTTCCCACTTCTTGGACTCCTAGGATCCATTGAATGCCTGGAAAAAGAAAGCATTATTTCTGCTTTCGAGAAAAGATAAAAAAACAAACATTCTAAACAGATACAAAGAAATTGCTCAATTTTGAAACATTGCGTTCAAGATTCATAAAAAATGAGCCATATATATTTTTAAACGGTCTAGAACGAATAGAAATTATTAATTTGTTCAGGCTATGGCTTTATGGCAGAGTGAGCAGGATGTCTCTCTTTGAGAAACTCAGATGTGTGGACAGAGTAAAGACTCATTCTGATATGATATTCTTGAATGAATACGTTGCATTTTTTCTTTGATCATTTTTTAAAATTTAAAACCATCAGCCATTTCCAGAAAGAGGAATTCAGGACTTTGAGGCTCATTCAGAGGTGTTAAAATACTGTGGTGTGAATTTTTGGAAAGCATTAATAGAATTTAAGTTTGCATTCATCTAAATACAGCAAGAACGAGTTGTACCAGAGCATTAATCAGCAGAAATAGAATCACTTTTTTTATTTATGTTATTATTTGAAGTACAAACAGTGAAGGAGATTGAGATGATTGCACTGCACTGCAATTCATCACCTTCCACAAACACACACACCATCTGTGGTAATATGTGCATGCTACCGAGCAATAGAAAAGAAAAAAAAAGCCTAGGGGGACTGTTAAGCTGCAGAGCATATGATTGGCATGTCTTACACACACATCACACACATACACAAGTCAACATTGCAGTGCTGCTATGGTTTCTGGAGCACAGTGAGTGAGCCGAGACCTCTAATGAAGGGTTTACTGAGATGACATTTAAACACTTCCAACTTAATAAAATGGAATAGAGGAATCCAAATCTAATGTAACCCAGTTGTATTTCCTGAAAGAAAGGTATTGCCAAGAGAAGTTGCTATTTTTTTAATGCCCCCCCAGGTCTGCCAAAAGCATCAAGCTCTCTCAACCATTTGCCGTGAAATACACATGAACCTGTGGGGAGAGTTTCTATAGAAACATCTTCGCAATAAGAATTGGTAGAACAAAAGCATGGCTGGGACGGTACACACTTATTTGATGTTTCTTTCATTCTTTTTTGTTGCTAAGATATACTCAAGTGCTCTTTTCAAACAACATGCCAATCAAGCAAAGGCGGCATTCATTTTCTTCTGTTAGCAATTATGATTCACAAAGGGGTTCATTCTCCACTTTTAAGGCACACAACAGAATGAATCAGGTGACAAAGTAGAGGCCCTGCTGATATCTACAAAACGAATAATTCATTTTGAATTAGCGGGAATATGCCCTGAAGAAGTTGAGAAGGTATCTGGGGCTACCTGTCCAATTGATATTGAAGTAGAGTGGAAAGTAAGCTGCTCTACAGACCATGAACAACACACAAAGTAGAGACTAAACTAGCTCAAAGAAACGGGAAGTGTTCTCAAATTCACATTTTTAGTTGATGACGAACCTTAATAATCAAAATATTTTACGTACATAGCCGAGTTTCCCTTTGCCCCAAAACTATACTGCTGCTAATCACTAGCTCACTGTGTCCCCCAAAGCTATTTTTTTAGTCCAGGGGAATCATTAAAATCGTACAATATTCCTAATTTTAAATCAATTGAGAATTGTACATTCTCTACGTTTACATTTTTGGATTTATATTTTAACAGCACTATGATGCGGATGTGCTAACCGGTCGACCACCATGCATACCTTCATGAAACGAACATAACTTCATTGTTCGAAGAAGCAGAAAAAGAAAAGCTAATGGCACTCATTACTTTTTCTAATGAAATCCTACAATGTTTGTCAGACGAAAAAAAAAGCCATTTAATAGATTACACAGCAGGAACGTCATTACCATAGCGTTAGTCGGATTCATTGGAGTTGCAGCGCCCTCTGTAGGCTAATATTAGGTACAGCTGAGAAAATGAGCGCTTGAGTGCGTTTGCCTTGTGCCAATAGCAACAACTCATTTTTATTTATATCTAAAAGAAGTCATATAAAGTATTATATTTAACTCAGCAGTATCACACAAATTCTGAGTTTGTGGTATTTAATTTAAGCGGGTCCAGAAATTGTTTTTGAGGATTTGTAGAAGCAGACTGTTCTCCAAAAGTAGGCGGGAAATAAAGGAACTGATATTTCTCAATCACCCGAAACCACAGATTAAGGGCAAATAATGTGATCATATTTTATAACAGGCACTCTAAGACCAATTAAGCAGGAGCAATCTCTTACGGTTTTACAGTACAGTACAGTACAGTATTTGCTCATTACATAAACAAACACGGTTGACCTTACAATCTACCACTAGGTGGCCTTATTGTGCTAAAAGACGGCGGCATACTCCCACGTCTAATCATAGGATGCTTTTGCTTCGTTGTATTCGTCTCCTGTGTGTCCAAAAAATGTTTCAATTTAACAGTGTGCAAGTACAATATGTATAGTCTAAGTCTTGATAAGTATGGCCAAAGTCAGTGGAGCAGGCCATACATTAAAACAAGCCAATCCACCCAAAAAGCAAATCCACCAGCAAGAAGACTGCAGACAGAGAGAAAAAAACAAACATTTTTTCCAACTGGCTGGCCACAAACACTGGGACCTTAAAGCCAAATCACGATGGAGTAGAAGAGCGTAGAGGTCTCATCGCGGACACTTAAAAAGAAGGTGAAGGTTGCCGTGTGAGCAATTGCTTCCAATTGACAGAGGATTGGTCATGGTCAGCCTTGTGAGTGGAAATCCACGTGAGAATGCAGCATTTGGACCAGCGAGGGGCATAAGAGGCCAACAGCAGACAATGGGGGTACTCAAGAGGATTCTGGATGCTGTGGAGCACAACCGCCTCTGATTTAACTCTTCATTGACTGGTTATGTATTACATTTAATGCAAGTAGGTATGTGCCAGGAGAGAACCTCCCCACCCCATCAATGATTATCTTCAATCAATTTTCATGAATGGAGAGTTCTTATTAGGAAAGACTGTGACCAAGATGTGACTGCTACCAGCGGACAACGGTGTTACTTCAATAACAACTAATTAAACACTCTGAATTACTGCACCTACATAACATCAACACACAGCCCAACGTCATCTACCCTTGTGACTCTTTCACCAATTAGCCAGGTCCCGACAGCTGAATGTGGCCGACTGCTTCCATGTCTCGGAGGGCCAGAGGGGTCAACGCTCAATCATAGGCTGGTTGGAGAGGTTTTTTTTGTTGTTTTTTTTAAAGTACTCACTAGTTGACAGGGCGGGGATGGGGTCAAAAGGGGTGGATGGTGGTGTAAGGACCCCTGCCAGCTTTAAAGAGTAGCCTTTTGTCGCCAAAGGCAGTGTCGGAGGCAGTCAAGCCTTTCACTGCCCTGCCAGCCCCCCTCTTCTCCTTCAGACCTAGAACAGCTGATGACAAGGCCCCAGCTGCTAATTATCCGGCTGATGGAGAGTCACTGAAGTGGGCCTGTCAGAGCAAGGAGGGTGCCCTTGTGTTTGCAATGTCCTCAATGTAAAGGAGGAGGGAGTAAAGAAAGGCCGACAGCAGTCAGAAGTACTTCAACATGTCTTCCAGTGAAAACTTTGTGCGCCCAGTTTAATCATCAAACGCCACAAACGATTGGTTGAATGATTGTCACACAAATGGAAGTAGACGTACATTGTGCTCTAAACGGAGCTACGCTCTCACGACAATTTACACGGCGCAGCCAGGAAATATGGACAAGTGTAAAACATTAATACGGTGGCTCCTTTGATTTGAGTCCATCCTAAAGCAACAGCTGGCATATGGGAGCGGTACTCGTGGAATTCCATATGAAATAATCCTTGGATTGAAGTTCCCGAGCTATACGAGAAAGAAGAGGGAGTGCTTTTTTTAAACAAGTGTGTTCTCAAACAAACAATACATGTTTCAAAAGAATTGCATAAACTTACAAGTTGTTATTTTAGGTTTAGCGGAGGAATACACCTGTACTGAGTGTTGGTCCACGTAGCATCCAGAGAGTGTTGTGTCGGGCACTTTGAAGTACAACTAGGATGAAAAGAATACAACTATTCATCAATTTGCAATTCATAGTATATATTTTTTTAATTTGCTGTATTTCACAGTGTATTTTCCCCTACCAAGTCCTGACTTGGCATTTTTATTTTAGAAAATATAACAGGCTGAATGAGAATATATGACAATTCTATGCAGAAGTGTATATGAACCTACTTTGACATAAGCTGTGAGGTCTGTGCAAATGGGATCAGCAGGCCCTGCTGTCGACCCTGAAAAGGCGATCCTGCCTTCCATTGTGACGTCACGAGATCTAGGAAACTTTTGTCCTGAATATTCAAGAGTGGAAAACAAATCATTAGCTTCTTTACAAGCCATCCATCCATCCATCTTCTACCGCTTATCCGGGGCCGGGTCGCGGGGGCAGCAGCTTTAGCAGGGAAGCCCAGACTTCCCTCTCCCTAGCTACTTCTTCCAGCTCTCCCCGGGGGATACCGAGGCGTTCCCAGGCCAGCTGGGTGACATAGTCTCTCCAGCGTGTCCTGGGTCGTCCTCGGGGTCTCCTCCCGGTGGGACATGCCCGGAACACCTCACCAGGGAGGCGTTCAGGAGGCATCCGAATCAGATGCCCAAGCCACCTCATCTGGCTCCTCTCGATGTGGAGGAGAAGCGGGTCGACTCTGAGCCCCTCCCGGATGACCGAGCTTCTCACCTTATCTCTAAGGGAGAGCCCGGACACCCTGCGGAGAAAACTCATTTCGGCCGCTTGTATCCGGGATCTCGTTCTTTCGGTCACGACCCATAGCTCGTGACCATAGATGAGGGTTGGAACGTAGATCGACCGGTAAATTGAGAGCTTCGCCCTTTGGCTCAGCTCCTTCTTTACCACGACAGACCGATGCAACGTCCGCATCACAGCAGACGCTGCACCGATCCGCCTGTCGATCTCTCGCTCCCTCCTGCCCTCATTCGTGAACAAGACCCCAAGATACTTAAACTCCTCCACTTGGGGCAAGATCTCCTCCCCGACCCGGAGTGGGCACTCCACCCTTTTCCGACTGAGGACCATGGTTTCAGATTTGGAGGTGCTAATTTTCATCCCAACCGCTTCACACTCGGCTGCGAAACGCTCCAGTGAGAGTTGGAGAGCCCTGCTTGAAGGAGCCAACAGTACCACATCATCTGCAAAAAGCAGAGATGCAATACTGAGGCTACCAAAACAGACCCCCTCAACGCTTCGGCTGCGCCTAGAAATTCTGTCCATAAAGGTAATGAACAGAATCGGCGACAAAGGGCAGCCTTGGCGGAGTCCAACCCTCACTGGAAACGATTCCGACTTATTGCCGGCAATGCGAACCAAACTCTGACCTCGGCAGTATAGGGACCGAACAGCCCGTATCAATGGGCTCGGTACCCCATACTCCCGAAGCACCCCCCACAGAACTCCCCGAGGGACACGGTCAAACGCCTTCTCCAAGTCCACAAAACACATGTAGACCGGTTGGGCGAATTCCCACATACCCTCGAGGACCCTGCTAAGGGTGTAGAGCTGGTCCACTGTTCCACGGCCGGGACGAAAACCACACTGCTCCTCCTCAATCTGAGGCTCGACTTCCTGACGGACCCTCCTCTCCAGCACCCCTGAATAGACCTTACCAGGGAGGCTGAGGAGTGTGATTCCTCTGTAGTTGGAACACACCCTCCGGTCCCCCTTTTTAAAAAGAGGGACCACCACCCCGGTCTGCCAATCCAGAGGCACTCTCCCCGCTGACCACGCGATGTTGCAGAGGCGTGTCAACCAGGACAGCCCCACAACATCCAGAGCCTTGAGGAACTCCGGGCGGATCTCATCCACCCCTGGGGCCTTGCCACCGAGGAGCTTTTTAACCACATCGGTGACTTCAACCACAGAGATAGGAGAGCCCACCTCAGAGTCCCCAGACTCTGCTTCCTCCAAGGAAGGCGTGCTGGTGGAGTTGAGGAGGTCTTCGAAGTACTCCGCCCACCGGCTCACAACGTCCCGAGTCGAGGTCAACAGTGCCCCATCCCCACTGTACACAGTGTTAGTGGTGCACTGCTTCCCCCTCCTGAGACGTCGGATGGTGGACCAGAATTTCCTCGAAGCCGTCCGGAAGTCGGCTTCCATGGCCTCACCGAACTCCTCCCATGCCCGAGTTTTTGCTTCGACGACCACCGAAGCTGCATTCCGCTTGGCCAGTCGATACCTGTCAGCTGCCTCTGGTGTCCCACAGGCCATAAAGGCCCGATAGGACTCCTTCTTCAGCTTGACGGCATCCCTTACTGCTGGTGTCCACCAGCGAGTACGGGGGTTGCCGCCACGACAGGCACCAACCACCTTACGGCCACAACTCAGATTGGCCGCCTCAACAATAGAGGCACGGAACATGGTCCATTCGGACTCAATGTCCCCCGCCCCCCCCAGGACATGGGAAAAGCTCTGTCGGAGGTGGGAGTTGAAACTCCTTCTGACAGGGGATTCCGCCAGACGCTCCCAACAAACCCTCACAATACGTTTGGGTCTGCCAGGTCGGACCGGCATCTTCCCCCACCATCGGAGTCGACTCACCACCAGGTGGTGATCAGTTGACAGCTCCGCCCCTCTCTTCGCCCGAGTGTCCAAGACATGCGGCCGCAAATCCGATGATACAACCACAAAGTCAATCATCGAACTGCGGCCAAGGGTGTCCTGGTGCCAAGTGCACATATGGACACCCTTATGTTTGAACAAGGTGTTCGTTATGGACAATCCGTGACGAGCACAGAAGTCCAATAACGAAACACCACTCGAGTTCAGATCAGGGGGGCCGTTCCTCCCAATCACGCCCCTCCAGGTCTCACTGTCGTTGCCCACGTGTGCATTGAAGTCCCCCAGCAGAACAAGGGAGTCCCCAGCAGGAGTACTCTCCAGCACACCCTCCAAGGACTCCAAAAAGGGTGGGTACGCTGAACTGCTGTTGGGTGCGTACGCACAAACAACAGTCAGGACCCGTCCCCCCACTTGAAGGCGGAGGGAGGCAACCCTCTCGTCTACCGGTGTGAACCCCAATGCACAGGCACTGAGCCGGGGGGCAATGAGTATGCCCACACCTGCTCTGCGCCTCTCCCCGTGGGCAACTCCAGAGTGGAAGAGAGTCCAACCCCTCTCGAGAGAGCTGGTACCAGAACCCAGGCTGTGTGTGGAGGTAAGTCCGACTATATCCAGTCGGAACTTTTCTACCTCGCACACCAGCTCGGGTTCCTTCCCTGTAAGAGAGGTGACATTCCATGTCCCTAGAGCTAGCTTCTGCAGCCGAGGATCGGACCGCCAGGGTCCCCGCCTTTGGCTGCTGCCCAGCTCACATTGCACCCGACCCCTTTGGCCCCTCCCATGGGTGGTGAGCTCATGAGAAGGGGGACCCACGTTGCCTCTTCGGGCTGAGCCCGGCCGGGCCCCATGGGAGCAGGCCCGGCCACCAGGCGCTCGCCAACCGGCCCCACCCCCAGGCCTGGCTCCAGAGGGGGGGCCCGGTGACCCACGTCCGGGCAAGGGAAACTGGGTTCCAATTAATTTTGTCATCATAAGGGGTTTGGTGAGCCGTGCTTTGTCTGGTCCCTCACCTAGGACCTGTTTGCCATGGGTGACCCTGCCAGGGGCATAAAGCCCCAGGCAACTTAGCTCCTAGGATCATTGGGACACACAAACCCCTCCACCACGGTAAGGTGACG
The DNA here is from genome assembly GCA_018466805.1 of Hippocampus abdominalis. Classification (NCBI taxonomy): domain Eukaryota; kingdom Metazoa; phylum Chordata; class Actinopteri; order Syngnathiformes; family Syngnathidae; genus Hippocampus; species Hippocampus abdominalis. The sequence goes on along the minus strand of CM031705.1, from coordinate 13,358,940 downwards.
ACTCACGGAGGGGTTCTTTACAAGCACTCTCCAGATACCCAACACCCACCAAGAACCCATGCCACCAAGTTCTTCTCCTTGGAAACGTCCACATGTCCAGAGCTCACTTTAATATCCACAGAACCCATTTGAGGCCTGCACAAAAAAAAAAAGTTTTAATGCAGACATTCTATTGATAAAGCCATATTCTGAATTTGTCCCCTGCATGTGTTCCTGGTGCACTTAAAGTATAATGTTAACAAATAAAACAAAATACTGAATATATAGTAACAGTGCATGTGAAGTTATGTGAAGAGGACACAGCATCAAAGCTATTTGACTCTTGTGTCATGTATGTTGCTGTCAAAGGTAAGATGTGAGATGCATGAGGCACCCGTGCTCCCATTGAACCGAAATTATGAGGACGGCACCGAACGCACAAATCCGCAAATAAAGGAAAACGTGGAATACCTATGTGCTGCATTGTTGCTCTGCATGCTTCGGCTGTTATTGGAGCTGCAAAATAATTTTTTGAGTATCACGAGCAGGTCATTTAATGGACGTATTTTTCAAAATTTTTGGAACAGCGTCGCCAAATGTGTGCAGCAACCCGCAGGAGCGGGTGCTTTGCGTGCTGTGACCCAAAGCACGCTGGCAGCGGCGCAGCTGAACAAAAGATGAAGGATCACATGTGATCAACATTCGCTGAGGGCTAATATTTCCCACAAAGCCCAAAAAGTCCCCTTGGATCCTGTACTTGGTGCGGATCGGCAGTGATTTGTATTCAGACTTGTAGCGAACCGCACCGAGTCCGTTTGAAAGCGTACCAAGACCTCCTCAAAAAGTGGGTCTCGTTCCAGTTGTTTGGTCTGCACCAGAATTCGTTTGTGTGTATTCAAAGTTGCATAGAAAAATCGAGACCAGTGTGGGAAATGAACCCAGGTCCGTTTAAAACAAACCCCTGTCCTTTTAAAGCGGACCAAACAGTGTAGGTGTGAATACATCATAAAAAGCATGTCTTGTTTACCTGTTAAAAAAAGGTAAGTGTGCTTCACAGTATTCAAAACTGTTCTTTACACTCTCATGAAGTTTCAGAGTCACTGACACAAGCAGATGGTTTTCCTCTTCCTTTAGTTGATATGACCCGAGGATGGGGGGCACAGGCACCTATAGGAGATTCGAAGAATCAGTTAGCAGCGAGTGGGATGCAAATGATCCTTACATGAGCTGTGTACTTAAACCTGTGATGTGTAGCCGCAGAGTCGGAAGGGCTCCAGAGGAGGAGAGAAGGGAAACTTGTACGGTCCGGAGAAGGGTGAGCTGTCGTTGTTGTCGACGCTACATGCAGTCAAGATACTGGAATCCAGTGAGGTGACGCAATGATGCACCAGGATGTCCTGCAGCGGTGACCCATTGGGTGGCAGAGTGAGGGTCACTGTCACGTCCGGGAGAACCCCCTCCACTTCACACTGTTGAAAGTACGGCAAAGTAAAATGAAGGCCACCGATGCAAAATGTACTGCTTGCCTTTGCTTGAGACTTACTTTGCACATCACTGTGCCGTACACGTCCCACGTGTCCTGCTTAGTGGGGTCACCATATTGCATGCAGCGCACGGTTTCTATCAGTGCTGTATTCACAACAGCACGTCCACGGTGAAAGCCCGTCTTCCAGACTGGCTGCTTCTGGTTCCCAGCAGGAATGGGGACAGAATACATGGTAAGTGCCCCGACTGACGGCACATCTAGAGGCGTGCCAAAAGGGCAGACCTGCAGAAGCACAGAGGGAACCGTTTCCAGGCGAGAGGCCATCAGCTCATGATCAACCTTACCCCCTGAACCCAGGAGAAAATTCTGTAATCCAAGCAGAAAGGTGATGCCCTGTGAGACACACAGCAGGTTGGCTAGAGGTGGACGAGGCTCCAGAGGGACGTCCACTAGACCCAGGCACGCTACAATGAGAGATCCATCAGTGATGACCACAACTGGCCAGAGCGTTTCCTGGCCAGGACCGACGCGTAGCTCAAAAGCTGGCGTCTTCGGACAGCGACGGCAATCATCTCTGAGAAGGACGAAAGGCTTGTGTGGATCTGAGAGGCCGAGCTCGGTGAGCAGGAGTCTGAGTACAGTGCTGTCCTCTGGAACTGCGACATACAAGGAGCCTCCGAGTTTCTTTGCACGGTGTTCCACTGTGGCAAACCTCCTTTGAATGAACAAGCGTGGTGTTAGCAACACAGGATGTAATCCCGAGGGAAATGTATTGAATAGGGATGTGGGTATTCACAGCAAAATGGCTCGAAAAACATGGTCATTCAAGGAGTCATCATCATGACTGCACATTTTGACTGACGTCGGAACTTCCGTTTCCAATTTTGACTGCATTTTTCATCGTACTATTATAAACCATTAACGACAACGTACAAGAGGTTTTCTCGAAAGATCAAGCACAGGCTGTGGAAGACTCAGTCAACATTTCCCGAATTTGAGTTCACAAACTCCATTCTTCAAATCCAAATTGCTATATTTTTTAGAGACGTTTCTATGCTTCTAGCAAATTTTAAGTAAAAATTGGTCGACTTCCACACACTTCTTTTGGGCTTAGACCTTGTATGGTCAGCTTCTGTGTTTAGTACGCTTTCAAAATCAATTACTGCGATCTTTTGAAAATAGGATCGTGATTTAGGTAGTTTTGGGGGGGAAAAAGGTCACAGCTAAAACCTCGACTAAGTATATATTAGCCATAAACTGCTGCATTTTCACTGCTTTTAAACAGATAGAACTTTCTTAATAACTGCCCCAGGAAATTATTCTGACTCACTGGAACCGTCTTTAAAAGATCTGTCTAATAATGTTGGTAAATCGGTTAATCTTTTTAATGTTCCGTACGTACCTACAATTAATAAAACTAATAATACAACATACGAACCTTGAAAAGCGAACTGAAGCATTTTCGCCTTTATCGTGAGCAATAATCCACAAAGCACGAAAACTCATTTATCCAGCTACTCCGCGTCACACGGAACAGAACCAAACACAACGGAAACGTGACAACATTCACATTTTGCTAATTCATCAACGAATCGAGACATTTCCAAGAACACAAACAACGCAGGGCACTGTACTTCCTGTTTTGATGTCACGTGACATCCAGAACCAATCACCTGACAGGCACGCATGCGCAGTTACAAGTCGCAGCCACCGTCTCCACCCTTCTCTCTCTCTCCTCTCATGCAGGAAGCGGGACCTGCTAGCTGTCAACAAAGGGCAAAATTGGAGGAAATTAGCAAATCCATGTCGAGGTCGGCGTCATTGCTGATCCGCCGCTCCTCCATACAAATTGTATTACTTCACATCGCCAGCTGATCCTTAAAGATGACGACTACTGCTCAGCTTTTTGAGGTAAAATGATAGCTGCTCTCCGGAGTTTTGCTAGCCATCAACAGCTAAGGTGGCTAACCATCCGGAACGCTCGCGCTTCTTCATCTGCTGTGCGTAGTTTAATGGATCCGATTTATAGTTTGACACAATGTTGCTGATGCGCTTTGCAAATCCCACACGGCGTTTCGTAACAATGTCATTAAAAGTAGTTTAGCCGTGTCGTTAACCTCGGAGATTATTGATTGCAGTTGCTGTGAGATGATTGACGTTATTATTTTGGATTTTTGCACTTTAGGAGCCCTTTGATGCAGATGAGTACATTGAGAGATTGGCCTGGAGGACTCCCGGGGGAGGGTCCAAAGGAGGAGTCGAAGCATTCGACCCAAAACGGTACTGAAAAGCATTTGATTGAAAACGTAAATTTGCGCGGTCGAGTACTGATTCTTGCAGACAAACCTTGCATGCATTTTCTTTTGCTGCTTTGTCACTGCAGCAATATTTGCACACTAATGTATATTTTATCGTGATTGCAAACTAATATTGCTCAATTCAATCATTGCGTGTTTTTTTCTTGAATGTCAATCATTTCACAGTGGATGGGATATACTAGTCTGATATTGTTATATATTGGTAAAACGGATCCTGTTTTATCCTAAGAAAAATATTCATTAACATGCAACTTCATTTTCAAAGTCATATGTCTGTTGGGTCACACGAGTGACTTTTAATGAAATAGATTGTAATGATACATTTTTCTTAAATTGGTCTGTTTTTGGTTGGTAGAGAGACAAAAATTGTCAAGGGAAAACCAAAGCTATTATTAAATGTGACAAATTGTAACGATCATTAAGTATTATTTGAATGAAGTGAAATATGCACGTACCAAACTGTTGTTTTTTTTTCTTTATCCTGTTTCAGTTTTTTTTTTCAGTCAATTAAAGTTTGTTATAATGTTGTTCACGCTTGTGGTGCAATTTATTTTTCATTAACGAAAATGCCACAACACTTTAACTGAATGTGTTATTTATCCTTCTTGCCTTATCTACTTCCTGCACAAAACTGTTGCCACCACCTCCTTGGAAGCTCTTAGTGAAGAGTCAGAGACAACGTATCTTCGGAGGCCACCACATTTGAGTCACCAACCAGGGAATGAGTGTCTGCTGGGAAAGGCTGCGGAGATGTCTTTAAGCTGCAGCCGTTTGCTTAGGGAATTAGTCAGAAGATTATACACTCATCATTTCGGGATGTTTCCTGCTCTGTGAAATATGTTGCTGACTTAGAACATTTGCTATGTGGCTCTGATGGCATTCGAAAATGCAGCTGACGAAGCTGCTCGAACCTCTTAAGGCAGAGGACCCAAGAATTAAGCATGTGACACTTTTCTCTGCCTAATAACCACTGTATGCCTGTGAGGTCAGTGGGACACGTTTGGGACTTGATTACTTTTCCAGGCAAACTATATCATTCCACATGAATTCTGCAACTTAATAACATATTCCCCCCCCCCCCATGGCAGGTTGTTGGAGGAGTTTGAAAACCACATTGAAGAGCTAAAACAACTGGATGAGAAGATACAGCGGCGGGTGGAGAAACTGGAACATCAGTGTCATCGTGAAGCAAAGGAATTTGCCCACAAAGTGCAGGACTTGCAAAGGAGCAACCAGGTGCGTTGTTTGAGCTCACGTGGACCCCTTCCTTCTTTGAATCATCACATCATATGCTTTGCACCCCGCTCTCTTCTCAGGTGGCCTTCCAGCATTTTCAGGAGCTCGATGAGCACATCAGTTATGTGGCGACCAAAGTGTGTCATCTGGGCGACCAGCTTGAAGGTGTGAACACTCCACGGCAGCGCGCCGTAGAAGCTCAGCGTCTGATGACTTACTTTAACGAGTTCTTGGATGGGGATCTGCGTAGCGACGTCTTCAGTAACCCAGATAAGGTGGGTACGATGTTCCCTCCCTTTGTGCGTGCGTGCGTGTGCGTGTGTTTGTCAAACCACTGACAAAGAATGTTGTTATTTAGCTGGAGGTGAGACTGTAGAGACTTAAGAAGTAAACCTCCCATAATAACTTGTCAAATTGATCCCCAGGTTGCATCCCACAGCTAATTAGAATGAATCAACTCTCATTGGCTGATTGACTAGCATGGATGTCAACATGCTCATGTCAAACCGAATTGTATTGACAGTGAGTATTGTAGTGATACGACCAAACGTGACGATACAAAGAAGTTGAGAATGTGCACTTAGTTCAAGTAGACACAATGTAGGCAGGGGAATGCGCGATGAGAGTTTAATGAAGGGACATTGGATGATTTTACATTCGCTTCTGCAATGATAGGTGGCTGTGAATCGGCGAGTGGTGAGGGGGGGTCAATCCCAGAATTTCTAGAAAGGGTTGTCGAAATATCTGTCCAGATTCCTTTTTCCCCGAGCATACCTCCAGATGAGAGGGGAAAGAGAAAAGTTGCAAGTGAATAGCTGGAGGGGAATGGCTTTGCTAATCCTCCTGAAAGGGAGGGAAGGCCCGCCAGCGTGGAGACAAGTGCTGCTAAACCCTGACTGCAGGGAGACGGCTACATTACTTACATGGGATTTAGCTAATCTTAGCTGGGGGACAGATACTTAGAAAACCTTCGCTGAGCAGAAAGGCTGGATCCTCCTCACGGGAGAAGAGTAATGATGTTAGCTGAGGCAGGCATCTGCGGGAACAGAGGAGTTGCAGACGGCGTGCCTTTCGCGGGTCCAGGGCTTTTTTACAGTCGGCGTGTATGTCAGTAGGCGGGTGGGAGGGGGGCAACCCCCCCCCCCCCCCCCCCTTCCCACCCGTTTTTTTTTTTCAGACAGATATCCCTGGCCGGGCAGATTATTGAAAGCGATTTGGAATCCTTCAGGATTACAGGCCATTGAGAAAAGCCACGGCAATAAAGAGCTGTAAGTGCTGCTAAGGCAGGACCGCCGGTGCCGATGCCCAGGTGAGCGCGCCGGCCGGCCGGCTGTTATCAGCCGGCTGTTCAACACGGAGAGGCGGAGGAGGTCTGCTCTTAACATGATGATCCCCCTAGTGGAGACACTGCCGGCGGCCTTTCCTCTTTATTTCAGAAATGTCCACCTCTCATGGTCATGATGGTCTCTCTCGCTTGCTCATTTCTCCCACGCGCTGACTTCCTCTCCCTTCTTCAGATTAAAGAGGCTGCTGATATCATTCAGAAGCTGCATCTCATTGCCCAGGAGCTGCCATTCGACAGGTGAGTCAGGCATCCTGGAGGCAGCTTTAGACAAGGGGCACTGGCAAACAAGGGGAAGGTGCTGTATTAAGCATGTAAACTGTTCATCAAAGTCTTAAGCCGATTTTTCCATATGTAAGCGTTTTAAATGTTAATAGGTTTTTCAGGAACAAAGCTCTGACTCACGAGGTACATTAAGGCGTCGCCATTTTTGTACATCGGATCTGCAGCAAGATCAGTTACAAAATTCTGCCTTTGCAAAGATAATGATGCTGACTTTTATTTGAAGAGAGGTAATCATTTTTTAAATTACCAACATGTTTTTTTTTTGTAATTATTATTAATGTGGCTGTCGTCTGCAGTGATGTAGAAGTGCACTGCAGGTGTTTTTAAAAAAAAATTTATTACCGTACTTAGCTACATAAATGGTTCAAAGTATTATTAAAGTTTTTAATTGCCTCTCTTTAATACCAAAATACTTCCCATCAAAAGTATGCAGAAACGAGGACAGTCAAACCTCGGTTTTCGAGCGTCTCGGTTCTCGTCCAATTCGGTTTTCGACCAAAAATTTCGAGTTTTTTTTTATGCCCGGATGACGAACAAATTTCGGTTCTCGAACAAACTGAGCGCACTTGAATGCACCATTTGACTCCTCTCGCCTTCCTTACACGAGGAAGTGATGCTTCCTCGTGTTGCTTTCCATTGTGAGCAGACGTGTTCAATAAACATTTTTATTTTAAAAACGGCGTGGTTTCGGTTTTCGAACAATTTCGGTTTTCGAACAGCCTTCTGGAACGGATTATGGACGAAAACCGAGGTTTGACTGTATTAGTTTCATTATAAAAGCAAATCTGAGATTGAGGTATGCCTAATGAAATGTCTGGTGAGTCTGACTTTTCTGCAAACATATTCCAATCTACAATGCTTAAATATGTTTTTTTGAAAACAAAAAAAAAAAGGTCTTTAAATGGTCTCTTAAATTTGAATGGTCCTTTTGTATTGGCTCTTTTGACATTGTGCAGATGTACCTCATGAACCGTCTGGTCATGTCACATCATATCACACTAATCATCCTCTCTTTTAATTTTGTGCTCTCAACAGATTTGCAGATGTCAAAGCCAAAATCGCAAGTATGTTTATTCCATGATTCGGCGTTCATCATAATATTCCCTGAAAGGTTATTTTCTGACGGATCATTGGATTGTTTCAGGTAAGTACCATGATCTGGAGCGACAGCTAATCCAGGAGTTCACCGCTGCCCAGCGCAGGGGAGAGATTGGACGAATGCGGGAGGTGGCGGCCGTTCTCTTACATTTCAAGGTGACCACAAGCAGGCAAAATTCTTGTCAACATCAGCTGTTGGATTCATTACGTGGCTCGAGTGAGGTTTTCGAACCATGACTAAAAATTGCAACCCTTTGTTGCTTTGTGAAGGGCTATGCACACTGCGTCGACGTCTACATCAAACAGTGTCAGGAAGTAAGTGAGACTTTTACAAAACGATTTCTCTTCTCATCTTGGATAAATATCTGGATTAAGTTCTTCCTCTTGGTCCTAGGGCGCTTACATGAGGAATGATGTGTTTGAAGACACAGCAGTCCTCTGCCAAAGGGTCAACAAACAAGTGGGCGAGGTGTTCAGTAGTCCGGAGACCGTCATGGCCAAACTGATCCAGAACATCTTTGAAAACAAATTGCAGGTACTTGTCCTGTCAAGTTGTTAACGCGCCAGCCCTCAAGTGGCCTTTCCTTTTGCCTTTCGTTCTGACTGACTTGTGTCCGCAGGCCCATGTCAGGGAAAAACTGGATGACACGCGGCACTCTGATGTGGAACAGTACCTCAGGAACCTCTATGATCTTTACACAAGGTCTCTTTTCAATTACCGTTCTGTATCCAAAGCAATTTCCGTTCTAATGTTTTCTGTATCCAAACACTCCAGAACCACATTGTTGGCCACCAAGCTCGGCGAGTTCAACCTGGGCTCCGACAAGCACACCTTCCTGTCCAAGCTCATAAAGAGCATCTTCTCCTCCTACCTGGAAAGCTACATTGACATGGAGAAGGACTACCTTCGCACGCGCGGCGCCATGATTCTCCAGCGCTACTACGACTCCAAGAACCACCAGAAACGACCAATTGGTACCGGCAGGTCGGTTTACGTTTCGATCCTTGATTCGCTTATTCTACAATCACATACTCACGTGAAAGGGTGTTCCCGTGCAGTATCCAAGAACTGAAAGAGAGGATCAGACAACGCACAAATCTACCACTGGGCCCGAGTATTGACACCCACGGGGAGACATTTCTGTCTCCAGAATTGGTGGTCAACCTGCTGCAGGAAACACGACATGCCTTTGAGAGATGCCACAGGGTGAGCCCGCAAGTCTTACTTGGGAGCAGTGTGACATACATTCCCGTCGTGCTGAGTGCAGAACTTGTGCTCTTGCTTTTTTGTTCACGGTGGCGCAGCTTTCCGATCCCGCCGACCTGCCCAAGAATGCCTTCGTAATCTTCCTGCTGCTGGTCGAGCATTTGTGCGTGGAGCATATTGACTATGCGTTGGAGATCGGCCTCTCGGGTACAGTCACCTTCTTAAGATGACGTTCTAGAACCCGGACCGCATAAAGTGTTAGGAATATTAGCTTAGTTTAACTTAAGCCTCCACCGAAGTGCATTTCCTGATGATATTTCAAAATACGGTATTAATAAATTGAGTTCAATCTGAACTTGACGGACCTTGAAGTGTATCATCTGATTAGATTCTCACTATCTGGCTTCCATACAGCTATTCCCTCCTCAGATGCCAAGAATGCCAACTTGTACTTCCTGGATGTGGTCCAACAGGCCAACTCTATATTTCACTTGTTTGACAAGCAGTTCAACGACCAGCTGATGCCTCTAATAAGGTTTGTTCAAGGTGACACAGTTTATAGTATAAAGAGTGTGCACATTAACCCCCCCCCCAAAAAAAGTCAACTCTTACAAAGATTCCCTTTGGCTATGGCAAAGTTGTGTTCAACGCAACTTTGAACTCCAACCATATTTATAGACTTATGACAAAAGATTGTGACTTCTGTCAATCAAAAGTGATAATACAGTCAAACCTCTGTTTTCGTACGTCTCAGTTCTCGTCCAATTCGGCTTTCGACCAAAAATTTCGAGTTTTTTTTATGCCTCGGATGACGAACAAATTTCGGTTCTGGAACAAACTGAGCGCACTTGAATGCACCATTTGACTCTCTCGCCTTCCTTACACGAGGAAGTGACGCTTCTTCGGGTAGACGACTAAGTGACGCTTCCTCGTGTTGCTTTCCATTAAGAGCAGACGTGTTCAGTAAACATTTTTATTTTAAAAAGAGCGTGGTTTCGGTTTTCGAACAATTTCGGTTTTTGAACAACCTTCTGGAACGGATTATGGACGAAAACCGAGGTTTGACTCTACCATTGAAAAGACAGATTTCTTTTTTCCATACACATTTCTGGTGTTGGGTGTAACTGTCGATTGAGTGCATGTCATAATAGGTTACTCAATAGCCACCTGACTACAGTATTTTAATGTCGAGTTACCTTCGAATTGAACGATGACCTCTAAGTTGTTTGCCTTACATTTTCAAAATCAATGTTTGCAGTTCATCTCCAAAGTTAGCCGAATGTTTGCACAAGAAGAAAGAAGTGATTGAACAAATGGAAGTGAAACTGGACACAGGAATAGACAGGTGAGTGCGGATTGACAGATTGAGTTTGCATGCGGATTTAAAAAAAAACTGCTCGTTCGTGGATGGATGTGGTTGTCATGTATGCGGCAGAACATTAAACTGCATGGTGGGACAAATGAAGCACATCTTGGCAACCGAACAGAAGAAGACTGACTTCAAGCCAGAGGATGAGAACAACGTCATGATCCAGTACACTACAGTAAGTTGTGCACAAGCTGTAAGACCTGCCAAATGTCTTGCATTTTTTATTTATTTTTTTAACCGACTTTCCGCCCACTTCTCTCGGGCAGGCCTGCGCCAAGGTCTGCGCCTACGTCAGCCGGCAGGTGGAACACGTGCGGAAGTCTATGGATGGCAAGAACGTAGACACGGTGTTGACGGAGTTGGGCGTTCGCTTCCACCGCCTCATTCATGAGCACCTGCAGCAATACAACTACAGCTCGATGGGAGGCATGCTGGCCATCTGCGACGTGGCTGAATACCGACGATGCGCCAAGGACTTCAGGGTGAGAGCGGGCCAGAGGTCCACTACAAAATATGGCCTTTTGTACCAACACTCAGCCTGTGCATTGTCCTGAAATATCATTTGCACATCAGGTGACATCTCTCCTTACATCTCTCTGTTAGGATTATAGTGACACCTCCGAAATAAACTCAGATTTGTTCCTGAGTCTATTTTTCGGTATCGCTTGTCCGCTGGGCGAGAGGTAGGGCTGCACAATTAATTGGCTTTTAATTGTGATCGCGATGAAATTAACATGACCGTTGGCGATATTTACATTTAAAACACAGGCAAATGCTGCATATCTAATCAGCTACACTCTCAACAAATGGTTCAATCAATCACCAGGGAGCGAACGCATTGGTAGAGGTTTCATTCAATTGCTTAGGGCAACATTCACACTGCAGGGTGTGATGCCCAATTTAGATATTTTTGTTTACAGTAATCGATCTTTTTATGTACTCGTTCACATTACGAAAATAGATGTGATTTCTAATGTGATGTAGACCAAAAAAATTATAATTTAAAAATTACATGATACAGTGTTTATGGGGGCTCATTTTATCATATCATATCGCTAACAACCCAGCAAAGTGGAAGGCGGTAGAAATATTGAAGCAAATTTGAATTATACTGTTCACACTGCGTGAAAAAAAAATCCGATATGTGTCACATATGGGGGGTTGGGGTTGTGTAAATTGGAGATCCGGGAAACCACACACACAAGCAGGGATGGAACATGCAAATTCCACACAGGAATGAAGAGATTTGAAGGTAAACGTTTTTAGTACTTGTTCACAATGCTTGCTTTTGTCAGTCATTTTCCTTTTCACTGGTTTCCAAGTTGTGCGAGGTGATGTCGGACATTTCCTTGCATCGGCAAATTGGCTCCATTGTCACCCTGTTCTCTTCCAGTGCCTTCTTTTTTTTTTTTTTTTAAATATATATAATCATGAAATCCTATCTTTATGTCCATCGTGCAGGTGCCTCTGGTGCTGCAGCTCTTCGACACTCTGCACGCCCTGTGTAACCTCCTGGTCGTTGCCCCTGACAACCTGAAGCAGGTGTGCTCAGGCGAGCAGCTCACCAATCTGGACCGTAACCTCCTGCACGCTTTCGTCCAGCTCAGAGTGGACTACCGTTCGGCCCGACTGGGTCGCCACTTTAGCTAATGATCGGGCCGACGCTTGACCAAACGCCCTCCGTCCAGTACCGCAGTCCGCCGCCATGCTTCGATGAGTTGATGCACTTTGGATGGAGACACCTCGGCTTTCGAGGAGGCATCAATCCACCTTGACAGACTCTCCTGGGGGATGGCATCAAAGACATGATGGCTACTGCTCCTTGAATGTGGGATCATGTGCATTTTACCTCTTGCATAAAATGTGTCTCATTTGTTTTTAAATACTAATCTATTCCACCTTGACTTTCTCCATAAACGGACGTTGATTTATCCGCCTATGTACAAAGACACCTTATTTTTGATTGTGCCAACTATCTAAATGCTCTGGCTGCTCTTGCGCACCCGGAATAAACTCTCAAGCTGCTGTAACGGGAGACAAATAACGTCTCGAGTCAGCCTGAGAAGCATGCTCGGAGAGCTCTGTCTGGATAAGAGAGACACATGACCACCTCGCTGACCATTGACCTCTGAGCACAAAGCAAATGTCAAGAGGCCACTGCAGTGAAGTGAGATCCAAACTCGAAACAGGTCTGAGAATCTCTTCAGAGGTTTGGGTGGTCCTTTGTTGGCTCAGATGACTGCCGCGATGGGTCACTGAGTATGTGTCACTGTAATTGCACAGATCAACACTTGCTCAAAGACGTTCCTGGCGAGAAGTGCCCCGTTTCTGGGTCAGGGGAGATTGAAATATTGACCTTTTCTGATGAAAGAAACACACCAAGGGAGAACCTTTTCACACTGGGCTTTAATGGCGGTCGCTGTCTTTTTGCACTACGAGAGGAGGTCGATGATCCCCCGCTGCTTGGAAACGTCTCCTCCGCGAAGCTGCTCCCGATGTATTGCTGTTTACCTTAACCACACACTCATTAAACAACAACAAAAAATAAGATGCATTTTATCTTTGTCCTCACCCTTCGAGGAGACGTCATCACACCAAGTTGGCGCAGTGTTTTATTATGTGTGAATGTCACTTTCAAAGTGAGATGAACCCCCGCCTTTCCATTTCTATAGAAGTCATCACGTATTCATGGGAATTCTTGCCACCAGAGTAAAGTTCTTTCTTCGACTTGGGGAAGAGAGCGGCGCCAGAGGGGATTAGATATCTCTTGCTTGATGAATTGTGTGCAGTAGTCATGGACGGGGGGTGTGAGATAGAGACGCCTGAGAGCTTGGTTCCAGCTCCGGCTGGTTGGCGTTGTGTAGAAGGTACACACGGAACCGAGCGTGTTCAAACAACATAATTAATTAGGCTAATATTAATATTATAAATGCCACATCAATTCAATTCTCTCTGCCCTAATCACAACAGGATAGCTTGTAAAAATTATTTTGTTAGGCTCCGATGCAAACAACGGGTCTCTTCCAAACATTTGAAACTATTTGTTTTCGGGGACGATTAGTGTGTGTGATGCAGGACGTGGATGGGGAAAGTGATGCCAGGCCGCCGATGATAACCGGTGTGGAGACCGAGCAAGGCAGAGGTGCGGCCTGTCCCCAGGGATGCCCAGCACGGGCTCGCGGAAAGGAGGGAGGGATGTGTTTTTTGGGGAGGTGGGTGTTTGAGCAGGTGGAGGGGATTAGTAATAGTGTCAACACTGGAGAGCTGGATAAGACCCGTCCTCTCTTACTTGTCAGTTGAAGCAGCTCTCGCATTCAATTTTACCGACATAAAGACACCGGGACATACAGGCATACCTTGATTTTCGACCAGAATCCGTTCCAGAAGGCTGTTCGAAAACTGAAACCACGCTCTTTAAAAAAAAAAAAAAAAAAATCTTTATTGAACACGTCTCTTCACAATAAAACGCTACACGAGGAAGCGTCACTTCCTCGTAAGGAAGGCGAGAGGAGTCAAGTGACGCATTCAAGTGCGCTCAGTTTGTTCGAGAACCGAATTCGGTCGTCATCCGAGGCATAAAAAAACTCGAAATATTTGGTCGAAAACCGATTTGGTCGAGAACAGAGACGTTCGAAAACCGAGGTTTGATTGTACTAACCAGGCCGAGGGACAGAAGTTGCAACTTCGACGGTAGCTGGTTAATGCGAATTGGTATGGCCAGTAACTCTCAATACCTGCGGTGGGGTAAACCTTTGCCTTGCAACATACTGTGCTAATCATCAAATAAGCAAGAATCCTGTCTCCTTTGTTCTTATTAATCCGCCATCCGTTTTCTGTATCCTGCTTATCTTCATTAGGGTTACAGTGTGCTGGAGTGTATCCCGGCTGATCTTGGGCAAAAGGCAGAGTACTGTACACCAAAGTGTCAGAAATTGTCGACAACTCTATATTAAATATCGATTCATGTTCTTTTCAGTTTAGCATGGTGATTATTTATTTGTTAAGTAGTAATCCTCAGGTAGGATTTGAAAGGCTTTTTCGAGTGCAGGAAATGGAGGAATTTTTCATATTCAGAACCATCATATTTTTTTAAATGAAACCTTGTTCGGTTTTCAGTACCAGCCAATTCTAGACCAAGTCTGAAAAGACGTTTAAAAACGTCTTTGGGAGTGAATGAGTTAAGTATCGCTTGGAGCAAGGGTTTCCATAGTCTGGCTGGGGCCCATTAGCGGCTTGCGGCATAGATGAAAACCCCATTTGAATGATTTGGTTTAAATAGAGTTTTGCAAAAATACAAAGACCGCTTTCAACCGATTCTTCTTGTTTAGGTTCTGAATGTGGAGATGTTGTTCAGAGCAGGGTTACACATTTTGCCTTACCACCTTTAATACAAAGCTGTGATGACGATGTATTTTTTTTTTTTAAAATTAATAGCATACACTGATGAATTGGCTCTAACGTGTTCAATAAATCAAGGTGAAGAAAGTCAAAATGGCCCTAACGGCCCTTTAATTTTTCTGCATGGATCTCCACATTTCCAATTCTGCGCTTCTTGCCCTCATTTGCTTTTATCTCTCACGCATCTCCCACCCTTTTCCACCTCTCCGGCCACACTCTCCCACTCTTTGTGCACCCCTCCAGCTAGTCCTCTACCATCCTATAAATCCTCGCTTTCAGCACATCGCCGCCCCAACTAGGCCGGCCCTCCCTCAGCCTCCTGGAGCACTGACAATAAAGCATTACAGCAGTCAATCCATGTCAACAACAGCTTTGCTTAATTCCTGCTAAACACGTTTCAACTAAATCTTCACCTAATGATGCATAATGACTGCTCTTTAGCGTGCCTGCGGCCTGTATCCATTGACGTGCTATATTTGGCTTTTTTTGCGTGATATCAAGATGGCCTTGTTAAAATTTGTCATGTGATCTGCGCATCCTTTGCCCGCGCATCGCCAACAAGCAATTCTTATTTTGAAAGCATCTCCAGGACTGACTGATGTCAAGGTGGGGGGGGCACAGTGCCAGACTCTCTGATGTGATGCAGATGATGCCCAGCCCTTGACCTCCTGCCCAAAAGATGCCAGGGCCAAAATGGCACAGGTGCCGCCCCACCTTCACTCTCAGATGACCAGGAGGTGCGCTGAGCAGGATGCGGATGATGCCAACTCTCCTCCGTTGCTCACTTTTCCAATTGTGATGGGGCTTGAACGAAGCTCTCCGTTCAATCGTTTGTATATTGTGGCGATGACTAGTGCGCTCCCATCACCCCCCCCCGCCCATGCATTTCCTCAATAAAATCACTATTAATTCTCTGCCTTAGTCGAGTGTTTTCCAGTGTGATTTGTTGGCCCGCCGCCTGTGCCTTGCTCTCTCTTGGCTGGGTTTGTGTGCTTGACTGCTCCACAGGAACAGACTGGCACTCTAGCTGAGGGTTCGCACACACAATCCCCTAAACATGTCTGCGTGTGTGGAGCTTCACTGCTCGTTTCATCTCAAGCCTTTTTCACCCCTAATTTTTGTCGGTACATTTTGTTCTCCCATCATTTTTGGCTATTATTGGAAAATTTGCCATCGTCCAATTTTTGTGATGATGATTTTGGTACTACTTTACATACCCGCAGAGATGTTTATATAAATAGGTCGATAAGTATCTATTTATTAGACCTTTGAATGCACTTAATGAGAATGGAAAAAAATTAAGTCTCTCTTGCCAAATAACGAACCTACAGCTCGCTCTATTGCTTCGCCTCTGTGCTGGTTAGAACAGATTGCGGTATTAAATAATGGAACACTTTACAGCAAGGATCCCTATTGCCATGTGTAACCAACACAGGTGGCTATAAAATGTAATATGTAAAGTACACAAATATGGCGGTAGTTTGAACATGCTGAAGAGTGAAAACACGCTAACTGTTGAAAATTCTTGTGTCGTTAATAACTGTTCTGCGTAGAGTTTTTTAACCGAATTGTTAATGCTTTGTATCAAATCTTCATGAGGGTGTCATGTTTTGTGTTTCGGTTCATGCGGCTTTGGTTGGTTTTTGGTTTTACAGTATTCATATTTTCCCTCTGTCCCTATTTGTGTTTTTCTTTTTTAGATCTTTTGAGCTTTAATAACATGCTGTCTGCTTGATGGGCAAGGAACTGTTTCATACTTTTTATTCCAAAACATTGATTCTTACCCATGATACTCTATTGGTGTTGTGTTCAAAACATATTGTACGCTTTTGTTAAATTGTTAATTGTTATCATTTTATATTTGATCATTATATTCTTTTATGTTACGGTTACCTAAATTATATTCTGTTTCATACTTTCTGAAATATTCTTATATTGATTACATCTGATTGGCGAAGAAAGGCAGGAAGTGTGATCGTTACCGGAAGTAGGTGTGTTCGTTCGAGAGTTACGAGGCAGACGTTGAAAAAAAATAAAAAGAGCTGCGTTCTAACGAAGTCCATCTCCCCTTTTTGCCCATTTCCGAACGAAGAGCAATCCATCCAAAACCTACGAACCCCTCAACTTACAATATTACGACTGGAATCAGTCATTCCCCACCCTTTACCGTGTACATGTTCAAACGGCACCGTTAGGTTCAGAGAATGAATCGATTGTGATGGCTGAAGGATGGCCTTACTAAGCACATTCAATTACAGAGCCAAGCAACATCTGTCACAGTTGTAAGGCCCATGGCCCTCGAACCACTGATGTTGAACCAAGGCCGCACACATGTCATGCCTCACAAACAAATGAGATCTCTCTCTCTCTCTCTCTCTCTCTCTCTCTCTCTCTCTCTCTCTCTCTCTCTCTCTCTCTCTCTCTCTCCTCTCTCAACTCCAGTCGAGATGAAACACCAAAGCATGTGCATTTGTCTAATCAAGCATTCGCCCGAGGCTACGTCGAATGTAAATGAACATGCTAGAGTGTGCCAACCGCTATTTCTGTCCACGGTGGTGTTTGATGATGAAATAGTGCATCTGAAAGCAGACAGGAGGGGGCACTAGTGCTCCAGCGTTGCTCTCCTCCCGTGTGAGGCCTCCTCTTCCTCACAGCTCTTCACAATGGGGATGTGCCTGAGGGTGGAAATGTTGCTTTTTTAGGTCTGCAGTGAGCCCATATCCCTTAATCCCCAGCCATGATTGACAATCATGATTTAGGGTATATGGTGTCCCGTTCTAATCCACGAGCAATGATTTCATTTGCATACCTTTGCGTACGTGGCCTCGTTTTGGAGGAAAAACGTCTGCCTTTGTAAGTGATACAGAAAGGGAGAGGCACAAAGCTGAGAGAAATAGTGAGAGCAAGATAGAGACTAAGGAGGAGAAAGAGAACGGATGAGGAATGTTTGTGTTTTTCCCCCCCAACCTTTTTTTTTTTTTTTTTTTTTTTGCCAGGAGCAGGATGATAGCAGTCTCCACTTCCGCACCGAACCTTCACGTGTTTCTCCCCAACACTTTTTTTTTTTTTTTTTTACCTCTCAAACAATGCATTTGAAGCATAAACACTTACATTCAGCGATGAGGGAACATGCAGGAACACACAGAGATGCTCCCTCACACGATGCAAAACGAAATTGCTATTTGCTCATTCTATAACCAAGTCAGGCTTAATTATAATCATGGGAGTTTGGGAGTTACCGTATAATCTCTGGAAGGTATTAAGAATTACCCAGTGTACACCACAGGAAAAAAAAAAAAAAAAAAAGAAAGAAACAAATAGAAATACTTCCAATTATTTCCCAGTCAAAAGACCCAAGGGAGTGAGAATCAAATAATGCTCAGCGTTTGGGTTGTCCACAGAGAAATTCATCCTCATTTTTATCTCCTGAGAGAGGAAGAAAAAACAACAACGCTGTCGAGAAGGTCAAAAGAGTATTCAACGATAATTATTTTGTCCCCAGATCAAATATAATAGCGACAACAAGTGATCTTTTGAAAAGAATAAAAGCAAATGTCAATATTTAAATGGTCGTGTGGCTAAAGGAGCGTCACAGTGCATTTCAAAATACTGCATATTGATATCATCATTTCTAAACTTGTTCTGGATAATATTCTCGCTCTCTTGTATGTTTGATAAAAATATTGTATTCATCATTATTGGCCTTTTTTTTTAAAGTAACAAGTAAAACTAAAAAAAAAAGAAGTCAAACGACACAAGTTTTATTGTCTTTGAATGTGAATTTGAATTTAAGTCGAATTATATATGAAATAGAATTCTGCTTTCCCCCCCCCCTTCAAATTGATCCAAAAATGCATAAAGTGTATACAAATGAGCAAAATATATTCTGTATCTATTTTTATACAAAAGTAAACATCGTGTTTGGATTCATTTGCTGCATCCAAAAACTGAAAGTAAAAAACAAACAAAAAAAAAACAAAAAACTTCAACCTCATGAAAGCTATTTGAGAAGAAACAAATGCAGGTCGACAGTATGTCAAAGTGATAACGCGAACCATTTGTCAAGATGGCGGATAGCAAACAAGATTTGCAAATTTTCTTTACATTCACCAGTATAAAATGCTCTCATAACACCAATTTGGGAAAAACAAGTACAGCTAATCCATATGTTGTGGAGTGCCAGAGGCAAGGCGTCTGAGATCATGCTCCATCCATCCATCCATCCATCCATCCATCCATCCATCCATAACAATAATAATAATAATAATTGTTTAGTATACACTAGATCGTTTGGTACTGGATTGCATTAGATTAAGTGGATGTACTTGATTAATCCCATTAAGTGAATTGGTTGATGGGTTGTCCAATGAAAATAAAGCTCCCCTGCGCCCTGGTCCGTCCCTCCTGTGTGTGAGCGTGTGAGGTGACATAAGTTGATGGGGCCCGAGGGTTTGAGCAAACTTCGCATCATCAAGCCCATCATCCTCCTCCTCCTCCTCCTCCTCTTCAACATCATCCCATCTCCAGTGTCCGTCCCACCCGCTCCACAATTAGCAATGTTTACAAAGCCCGGACTAATTGATTGCTTCTCTTTATCTTTTTTACCTCCTTAATTTTGCTATTAGTGCGGCAGAGGCGCAAAGCAGCTCCTCTTTCTGCCATATTGAGAAATTATACTCTTGTACTTGATCCAGCTAACAGGATTTTCTTAAATTACTTTATAAAAGACCATCTTTTAACTTTCTCGATGCGTTCATTAGCAGGTCTGCCTGAAGGCCCGCTCACATCAATTTCTTGGGTTAAAGTTACAAACTTAGGCAGCTCAGCTCCACGCTCCCGGTGGTTTGTGGACGACGATGGGGGTTTCTGGGGGCGGAATGGGAACAAATTATTAATTTGGGCAAGTATTAGAAAAATAAAGAGATTGAATTAAGAATATTGGTCCTCTGTTATCCAGCATGGATGCCTCAGGGACTTACTGTGGTGGAGGACATTATGTAAATTCTCTCTCTCTCTCTCTCTCTCTCTCTCTCTCTCTCTCTCGCTCTCTCACAACGCACACACACACACACACACACACACACACACACACACACACACACAGAGCGCCAATCTCTCCTCTTCTATAATCTTTCTCTGTGTGTCTCTTTAATCTTCATCAGTCAGCAGACACCGAGGAGACAATTTCTCCTGTTTGCTGCAGCTCACTTTTCTCTCTACTCCTCATGCATGGAGTGGCTGCTGCGCGAATCTGCAGGAGTCAAATCAAAATATCATGAAGGAGCAGAATACATATGATTTGCAAATGTGGTAGACATTGCAAATGAGAGACATTGTGTGTCTGTGTATATATGTATATATATATATATATATATATATATATGTATCTATACACATATATCCTTCCTTGCTGTCTACTGTGTGTCTATTGCCCAGCGCTAAATTAAACACGTTACGTCTCGTGGTGGTGTATGTTTCACCTATTATGCCTTTTTTCCAAGCTGACCTAAGTCATTACTATCAATCATGCCACACATGTAAAATTAAAGAAGAGTTATTTTAATAGATGCTAATTTGCCACCAAAATACATCGGGGGGGGGGGGGGGGGGGAATGAGAAGATTGCAATTCCTGTTTGTCCATCCCAAAAGTCTTCACCGAGGCTTGGTGCAATTGATCAAGTCGCTTCCAAATCTTCTCTATTAGTACTGTAATTTGATTCACCACAGCTAAACCAATGATCTGTCATCGAATGCTTCGTATTAATATTCAAGGTTAAATGCACTAATCCAACATCAAACCCATGGTCAATATGGACGCGTACTTTGGCAGGCTGCAGAAGGCTGATATTGCTTCAATTAGGGTCTTTACGGAAGCAGGACAAGTTCGAAGAAAAGGGCTGAGGGCTTCGTGATGACAGGGACATCGCCGCCGGGGGGGGGGGGGGGGGTGGAGCAGGAGGAGAAGGAGGAGGTAGGAGGGGAGCACCAAAGCATGGTTTCAGTGACAAGGCCGCTAATCTTTCAGCGGGAGTGGGAGGCGTTGGAGACATCCTGTGCTGACACTACAGGCACAACAGACAGGTTTGATGCGAACAAATATTAGCTTTTGCTGGACGTGGGTGTATTGTCTTTGACACACTCATTGCATATTCACACACAGATGTTGCTGCTGCACGGGCGAGCAGAAAGAGGTGGAAGAGAAGGAGGAGGGATGAAAAAAAAAAAGCCAGAGATGGCAGAGTTGCTCTCTGAGGAGCAAGTAATTGGCCCCTTGACGGCAGAGGCGACAGAGAGAGAGCAACGCGCACACACACACACACACACACACACACACACACACACGCAGATAGATTCACATGCACAACCCCTCTCATCTGCCGTGCCTCTCTTCCCAGATCTGATAAAGGTAAACGTGTAGCAAATTTGTCATTTGATGAGCGAGGATTTCCACAAACAGAGCTGACATGATGAGCCTGTGATCTGCCTGTAGGAGAGTCAGCAGGGGCCCAGCCAGCCAGAGATCTCAATCCTCACCCCCTTCCTCACTCCCACCATCCCTCTTCACTCCCTCCTCACATACTGTCACACTCAACCTTGGCTGTGTTCGCATGCAACCAAAGTCTCAGTAATTGCCGCTTGCCAACCGGGATCTTGCCTCGGACTCCGTCGCTCGTGGTTGTCGTCTATCGCTCCTCCTCAGAGACGTCCACTCCTCTTGCAATGCTATGGGCCCCTGCACTCTTTTTCACTTCTCTCTGACTATTTCACTTATCTCTGGACTCCACGCCCGCACACTCCTCAATTATTCGCGCTCACCTATAGCTGCTGCCACTTGTACCACCTTAAAGAGGAAGTAGAGTGGAACATCTGTATAATTTGGAATTCAATCAAATTAACTGGAAAAATATGCCTCCAAAGTCGATTCAACTTGGGTTGGAATTGTAGTTGTGTGTGATGTAACGTGAGACATCAATTCAGTGCATCAATTCCCAGACGTTTTTCCTCCATCAACATCTATCCCGGGGGTCGGCAACACACGGCTCCAGAGCCGCATGCGGCTCTTTAGCGACATCTAGTGGCTCCCTGGAGCTTTATAAAAAATGTTAGAAAATGGAAAAAAGTTTTGATAGTAGGCTAATATAGCGCAAATAGATCTAGAGATACATGTTGCAGTTCCGAAAAATGAGAGCGGTGGTGTTAGTTTTTTAAAACGTACACTTTATTTATGCTTTTAACAGTCTCGACAAACACAGACACGTCTGCGTCCGACTCCGTGCCTTCTCTCTTCTTGTTCGACTCGAGAGGCGTTCAAAGACAGCCTCCGAAAAACGGAAATTCATGATCCACTTCATTGACACTAAAAAAAGCGAAAATATGCACCAAAACAAAAAAATCAAGCGAGGAAATCACAAAATAAATTCTATGGGGGCATTTGTGAACACACAACAAAGGAATGAATAACAAACAATTCAGAGACAGTCCAGTCTCCTACAAACATAGAGCATGTGTTTCCGTCATTGTAAGTTTTATAGAAGGCTTCTATTTTTTTGCGGCTCCAGACATATTTATTTTTTGTTTTGCTTTTTTGTCCTATATGGCTCTTTTAACATTTTGGGTTGCAGACCCCTGATCTATCCATTTATATTGCTTTTTTGTGGCTTTTTTTTCCCACACGAATTCAAAAAAAAAAAAGAACACTTAAGAGAAAAGGAATGTCAGAAAAGAAGATGAACTTCCCTGAAGTAAGCAAACTTAGACCAGAAAAGTCCTTTGGTCTGCATGTTAGATCTGAACCAAAAGTGGATTTCTTTTCCCTTTTAATGCAGTTCGTATTTACGCTGCACTTTTTTGCAAGCAAACTTTCATCTGAAATCACTCCACAAATTCCTCTCCTATTGGATGCGCCATCTGACATCACAGCCAGACCACTCCTGAGTTGTTGAAATTCTTTATTTATGTGGGATGAACCCCTTGAGATGCAAGATCCATTTGCGTGGTGGTTGAACATTTTTCAACTTGGGATGCGGCGCGGCAAAAGCAATCACCCACTTGCGTGTCTCTGCATGATGCAGCACAGCGTTCCATCGTCCATCTCACAGCACACACAATGAATGGGTTCCTCAAAGGTGCAGTGTGACAAAAACAGCTTCACCCAAGGGTGGTGTTACACTTGTTATCAAAATGAACCGTACAGTGGAACCTTGGTTCAAGAATTTCAGGCCTTGGTTTGTGACTCAAAATATTCAAAAACTGAGGTCATGTTTCCCAGTGAAATGATTTGAAATGCAAACAAATCGTTCCAGCCCAAGAATCAAGTTGTTTTTTTTTTTACCTATCCTTAATCAGCCCTTTATTTTCTTTGAAAATCATGTGGGGCGGCCCGGTAGTCGTGTGGTTAGCACGTCGGCCTCACGGTGCAGAGGTGCAGGGTTCGATTCCGTGTCTGGGTGACTTTTCTCCAAGTACTCCGGTTTCCTTCCAAATTCCAAAAACATGCATAGCAGGTTAATGGAACACTCTAAATTGTCCCTAGGTGTGATTGTGAGCGCCAATGGTTGTTTGTCTATGTGTGCCTTGCGATTGACTGGCAAGCAGTTCAGGGTGTCCCCCCCCCCTTTTCAAGGGGTTTTAGATCCTAATACAGCAAATGAAATAAATTTAAGTCGAAAAAAAACCTGACCTCTATTTTCCACAATTATCCAGTGTACAGAAATCTGCATAGATTATTATTTTAAAGAAGTCTCCTCTTTGGCGATTTAAAAAAAAAAAAAAGTTTCACAATCCCACTCTGTCTCTAATTGCTCCAGGCAATCTTCTTCTAGAATGCTGCCTTGCTTCCTTGTAGGCAATCTCTCTACCACCTTTTCTGCCTTTAAGAAGGAGTCACTGGGTTTGCGCCTTTCCACTCAGAGGAAATGATTATTTCTGCCTCTGGCCAGTCCCATGACTTTAATCCTGGAACTCCACACCAGGCTGCTGCTCCCGCTCCACAGTGCCTGATATTCGGAACAATTTAAAGAAAAACAATATTGAGCAGCAGATATGAGCCTCATATCTTCATATAAATCAGGATGTATTCAATTTTATTGTATCACTTCTCGTTGATGCTCTTACCAGTTAGTCTGCTTCAAGAATGATTGAAGTCATTGCCGAAGCAATGAAAACAGCCTGCGATGCATAAATGACCGATTCTCCTTCATGAGCCAAACCATTGGGGGTCTTACAAATCTCTTTTATGTTCATTACACTTTATTAGGGCATTATTAAGGCTAGAAAATGTGTCTACGGTCTTCCGTAGAGGGAGAGTGCTGAAGAAGGAGGGGTGGGGGGGGGGGTGGGGGGGCAGCGGAGAGCTGAACTTTGTTAATGGAGTATTTCTCCTCGCAAGTCACTCAGCTTTGAAAGCCAAGCCCCCCGGGTAAGGACTCTGAAGCGCAGGAATCAGACATGCACAATCAGTTCCACTCCTTAAATCTCTGTCAGAATCGTATCTATTGGAGCAGCCTTTCCTTCATTTATTTCTCGATCAGTTAGTGGCTTGTGATCGGGCCAAGTCAACTACAGAAGGTTCCCCTCTGCCTCTGTCTTGTGCTGATTTGCGCGCGGGCACACACACCCGCACACACACACGCGCGCGAATGTTGCCTATCCCTCTGCCTGTGCCCTCACCGCATCCGTATAGGCAGGGCCTCTGACTAATTTGCCCATCACGCTTGCTGTCGGGTCCTTTACGGTTGGAGATGTTTTGACGCGTCTCTCCCGGTTCACTCTTCTCCACTGGCACTTCTCCACTCCGCTATGATTACGAATATTCTGATAATAACCAAATGCCAAGAGTGCTTGGCTGCGCGGCTGATGGATGTGCGTTGCCGCGGCGTAAGAGTGAGCTCCTCTGTATCAGTGGGGGGGGTGTGAGAAAAAAAATGTTTAGAGCGTGCACAGCACTTCCACTCAAAGGAAATGTAATCCAAAGTGCAGAGGGAGAGGGTTCAAGAGGACACATGCTTTATGCTCAACATGAAAGAGCTGCACGCTCACACAATGTTCATTTATTCCTCAAATATGACAACCAAAAAGCATGTGCTTTGATCTGTTTGTTAATGACGCGGAAGTTATCATTCAACGGTAGAGATGCAAGTGGAATACAGAACCTTCTTTAGATGGTTGGCGGATGTGATCAGTTTTTAAACGTCCGATGATCATAAACAGGATGGGTGTGAAATTGCGTTTAACTCGACTTTCCTGGCCTGGAGCAGTGGCTGCTGGTGGATTTTTTCGATGGGGAGCACCATATAATGTAATTTGTGTGTGTGTGTGTGTGTGTGTGTGTGTGTGTGTGTGTGTGTGTGTGTGTGTGTGATCGGCAATTGACTGCTGATCAATCCAGGTACAGTCTGCCTTTTTGCCCACAGTCAGCAGGAACAGGCTCCAGGTCCAGCTCGGACAGGGGTCTGCAACCCAAAAAAGAGCCATATAGGACAAAAAAAAACCAAAAAACAAATATGTCTGGAAAAAATAAAAGCCTTCTATAAAACTTACAAGGAAGGAAACACATGCTCTATGTATGTAGGAGACTGGACTGTCTCAGAATTGGTTATGTTATCCATTCCTTGTGTGTTCACAAACGCCCCCACAGAATTTATTTTGTGATTTTCTCGCTTGAATTTTTGTTTTGGTGCATTATTTTCGCTTTTCTTAGTGTAAGTGTAGTGATCATTAATTTCCGTTTTTCGGAGGCTGTCTTTGAACGCCTCTCGAGTCGAAGGAGAAGAGAGAAGGCACGGAGTCGGACGCAGACGTGTCTGTGTTTGTCGAGGACTGTTAAAAGCATAAATAAAGTGTACGTTTTAAAAAACCAGCACCACAGCTCTCCTTTTTCGGAGCTGCAACATGTATCTATTTGAGCTATATTAGCCTACTATCAAAATCTTTTTCCATTTTCAAACATTTTTTATAAAGCTCCAGGGAGCCACTAGATGTCGCTAAAGAGCCGCATGCGGCTCTGGAGCCGCGTGTTGCTGACCCCCGGGCTAGGCGGTACAAAAAACTTTGCTGAACCATTCTGCTTGGTGGAAACCTCTTTTTAACTCTCGCACAATCCCACAGAAAGAATGTGCCAAGCCACGACGCAGGCCTGAAGCGCCCCTCCAAGCTTGGACCTCCACCCAGCAACTGGACTCACCAAGTGATTAGTTGGGGATTAAAATATTTGCTGTGCAAATATCTGACTTAGTTGTCTGACCCGACATCACATGGGCTTAACCGTCTTTCACTTTCTTTGACACACCACAGAGATTTCCGCAGACCACACCCATGCAGCCCATGAATCATTCATAAGCTTTTTCGCTGACAAATAATTATCAGTAGCCACAGTTCAAAGGGATGTTTTTGTCTTCGAAACGGTCCTTCAAAGAATGACATTGACTGCGCCCGTTGGTGCTGAAATGCTGAGGGTGCAAGTAAACGCTTGATGGATCATGTGAGCATTTAAACTGGGGGTAATGTGTGGTGAGGATTAAAGGACATACACACGCATGCGGTGGATCCGTAGCAACTCACATTGCATTGGTGGGAGACAAGTGTTTCATGCTATCTATCTATTTTCTATTCTGTTTGTCCTCACAAGGGTCACGGGGTGTGCCGAAGCCTATCCCAGTTGTCTTCGGGCAGTAGGCAGGGTACACCTTGAACTTGTTGCCAGCCAATCGCAGGTCACACACAGTGGAACAACCATCCGTGGTCACACTCACACACAGGGACAATTTAGAGTGTTCAATTCACCTGCCACACATCTTTTTGGAACGTGGGGAGGAAACCGGAGTACGGTAATCCCTCGTTGATCGCGATTAATGGGGACCAAAACCACCCGCGATAAACGAATATCCGCGAAGTAGCGACCAATTAACATATATATTAAAAAAAAAATTGCCCCACGTGGGCCTTTGCGCTTGAAGCAGAGCGCGCGCACACACACACACACACACACACAGGCCAGCGATCCCGCAGCGTGCAGCAGACGTGTTTATGATTAGTCAATTAAGGTTGTTTAGACAATTAGGGATGGAAGAGACCTGCTTTTGTTCTTATAAGTCTCTCTCTCTCTCTCTCACACACACACACACACACACACACACACACACAAGCGCGCGCAGCACACACTAGCAGCATTCGTAAACAACACTTAGGCACCGATTAAAGATCAAAGAGTAACCCACGTGATAAGACAGAAAGAAGATGCAAAGCCAATCAACATGGCTTTATATCTTCTCAGCCCCCCCTCACCCCACATGTACTGTATATGTTGCTCTGTGTGACCCACTGTTGTTTTGCTGACTTTCGCTGCTTCTCGCGGACCGTTTGCGGACTTTTTGCGGACTTCCCAAAAAAAAAGACAAAAACAAAAATGATTTTTTTATGGATAAAAAATCTGCAATGCACCGAAGCCGCGATAAACGAACCGCAAAATAGCGAGGGATCACTGTACCTGGAGAAAACCCATGCAGGAATAAGGGAGATAGATGGACAAGATTGTTTCAAAGACACGAGAAGATACTTAGCTTGGCATCGACGTGGCGCGTTCACATCAATTTTTATTTTTTTGGGGTCTTTTTGTGCTGGTGGCAAAGGGGGGGAGGGGTAGAATGCTTGAAGACTCCATCCAAAGTGTGCGTGACAGAAATATCACCAAATTAGATGTCTCTAATCCCTCCGGAATATGAATTAGCCTGGAATGAATCAGCCCTCAAATGAGTAGGTGTTTTGAGGAAAGAGCGGCACTGATATAGCGCGGCGAAGCCAGTAAACAACAATTCACAATGAAAATACAAAACGGGACGCGCGCGAGGCTGCCAGGGGAAGATGCCAATGAGATCTGAGACATTTACATTCAGTATCACAAACAATGAGATGGTGCTATTGTCAACGTAGGATTCTTTTCCCCCCCTTATGTTTACCTTACCATTTATCTTAATGTGTCGAAAATCTTCCGAAATATGCCATCATTTTGTGTTTCCTTTTTCAGAAGCTTTTCTTTTTCCTTTGGCTGGACATCTGATATATAAAAGTTCCAAAGTGACACACACTGAGAGATAATTCAGATCTTTGTGATGAGCACTTTTGGAAGAACCTGTCCTGTTCTAGTTAAACTGCTTTGATGTTCACACGGGAAGGATTTTTTTTTTCCCCCCCCCCATCGTTTCGCGGAAGTGGGTTAAATAGCGGGGAGGTAGATGTGTTCTGCCATTGATTTGCTGATCAAAGCTGCTCGCCTCTCATTTTGTCAGTGTGCTAGCCTTGCTATCACCTCATACGTAGACTGACGCTATGCATGAAGCCAGGAGCTGCCTGTCTCTCTTGTGTCCTCGTGTCCACGTCTCTCTGGCCCTTCCGCTGGTTCTACAAACCCAATTCCAATGAAGTTCATTCGTTCATTCATTCATTCATTCATTTTCCGATCAGCTTTATCCTCACAAGGGTCGCGTGGGGTGCTAGAGCCAATCCCAGCTGTTTTAGGGCAGTAAGTGGGGGACACCCTGAACCGGTTGCCAGCCAATCGCAGGGCATACAGAGACGAATAACCATCCACGCTCACACTCACACCTAATTTCGGGTATTCAATCAGCCTGCCATGCATGTTTTTGGAATGTGGGAGGAAAACGGAATACCCGGAGAAAACCCACGCAGGCCCGGGGAGAACATGAAAACACCACACAGGGAGCCCGGAGCTGGAATTGAACCCAGTAGCTCTGCACTGCGAGGTCAACGCGCTAACCACTCACCACCGGGCTGCCTCCAATGAAGTTGTGCGCTAACAAATTAAAAAAAAGAAGCGCCTGCAATGATTTTTCAAATCATGTTCAAACCTAAATGTAATTGAATACACTACAAAGACATCATATTTAATGTTTAAACTGATTAACTTGATTTTTTTCCCAGCAAATAATCATTAATTTAGACTTGGCTGTTACACATTCCAAAAAAGCTGGGAGAGGTGGCGAAAAAAGACTAAATACAGGTGGGTGCTATGTTTGCATCAAAGAGGAGCTTCTCTGAATTTGGAGAGATGATTACTTGAAAAAAAAAAAAAAAAACTAGTAAATGTTTTTCCTCTTAGAAATTATAAATTTTCAAAGGAGAATTTGAGTATATTTTACTTGCAGAGCATTAGTTCAGTTTGGCACGCTGGGTGACGGGTTAGCAAATCTGCCTCACAAAACAAAATCTGTCACTAGCAAAATGGTCACAAGGAGCTCGGACAAAACAATGTCGCAAAAGAAAAAAAGCGCTCGCAATGGCAAGGTACAAGAGAATACACAAACAAAATATCACAAGTCAAATAACGCAAAACCGAAGATCAAGATCGATGAAAAGGAATCATGAAAATTCAAAGTTCAATGACAAAACGAGAGCGACGATGAAAGCTATCGAGAGGTCTAGAATACAACACTTGAAGCACAACAGCGAGCAAAGTCAATCACCCGACAAGGGACCAGGCAGTTTGGCAGTCCTTAAATACATGGCAGGCCTGATTGGTAAACGCGGAACAGGTGCGCCAGCTGGAGGGAAACGCCCTTCGTCAATCCAGTTGGGGCTGAAAACAAAAGAGACAGACAGGACACAATTCATTTTGGGAAGACACCACAGTCACACAGTTCATAAACTCAGACTAAATTGAGAAAAAATGTCTTCCTCGTAAATGTAGCCTAAAATGTTAGGATTGCATTGTTTGTCCTCGGTGTCGCCCCTCCCTTTTAGTTGTTCCCTTTTTCAGTGTGGACTGGGCGTCTCGCTAATTGGTGCACCTGGCCTCTCTTACACACCTGCAAGTCTTTTGCTCATCAGCCACTTGCAGCATCAGAGCCAGCCTGTATAGTCACCCTGTTTGCCAGTTCGTCAGCGTTCTTTCCTGCCGTACTCGCTCCTGCCAAGCTGCTACACTGACTCCAGCATTCCTGTACTCCTCGACTTGGTCATTTTTGACTCCCTTTCAGTTCCTTCCACCTAGACCTGTCCCACTTCTTGGCTATAAGCCATTCAAGAGTTCATTGTGTCTGCGTGTGGGTCCTGTGCTCTTTCTCCACGAAGCCTAACATAAAAATTGTTTAAATGTTCTTCCCGGCACCTGGGAATTTATAGGAAGTCGAATTAACAAGGTACTTGAGTTTTTTTTTTTTTTTTTTATTTATGGTGGACAAAAGAGAATCACAAGAGGGCTTCATTAGACTCAGGTGACAATTTGTTGAATGTGGTCCCTCCGTCTGTGTGTTTCCAACGATAACAGAGGAGGGAGTCCTTCGAGGCCACAGAACGTGCTTAACGGTAAAAGGAAAAACAACGGTAAGATTTTAATCTTCTTTGTTGAGAGCTAACGAGAGAATTGTCTTCTCTGCAAAGAGGACAATAATAATGTTGCTCGTAAAAAGATGAACACTCTCAAACAGAACTTTGTTACAAAAGATTTGCACAAGAGTTGTTGTTTTTTTTGTTGTTGTTTTTTTTTTTTTTTGCTTCTTCATCTCTCCTTCTGCTGCCTTAGTCACAGATGTCTCGGCTCATGTTGACCGAGAGCAAATGAAAGCATCCAGAGCAAAGAATGGATGAAGCCGTGTCCATAATGTGAGCAGGGGAGGAAAGAGGCCTCAATGTGCTGAAATAGCTCCAAAAGAAATGAGATCCAGGCACTTATTTGTCAGGGTGTCTGCCTGCCTGCCTGCCTGCCTGCCTGCTCCGCACTCTGTGAATATGCATGAGGATTTGAGAGGTATAAATAGCGGAGGTGTCCATATTGCCACTGCCTCCTCCATCAGCACAGAGAGGGGCTTTAATGGGCTTATTATGAAGCGTATTACATCACCAACGGCCAATTACAAAACTCCACAAGGAGCAAGGAAAGGGAGCTCTTTCTCTGTCACACGCTTCGGACTTGTCGCTAGCATATTTCTATTGACCAGTTTGTTGACTTCATTTTAAGCACCAACATAATGCACAATCGGCTTGTTTAAAGGGCATTCACCCGCAACATGCAAAGTTAGTCGAGTTACAAAACGAACTCTGAGAAGGAAGGAGGTCCTGTTACATTTGGTTAAATGAAAAGTGTCATTGTAAAATATATCCGGGGATGTGCGGCTCGCATCGGCAGAGGATGCGGTGCCACCGTGTCCTCTCACTAGCATGTGAAGAGTTAAAAAAAAACAAAAAAAAACTCATGTTCACAATAAATTATTTTCGTTTTTCGTTTACGTTGATTTTCCTTTTTCAACCCAATAATGTCAATGATTTCATCTTTAAAATAGATTTTTTTTTTTCCCCAAAAGCTGCCATTTCCTCTACATGGGCTGGAAGGGAACACAGGCAGTCGATAAAGGTATGATGAAATATTTTTTTCATTCAAAAAAAAAAAAAAAAAAAGAAGTCCAGAAAAAAAATCAACTGTGTTCAATATTGTTGTTGTTTTTTCTTGCTATCACATTCGATTGATTGATTGAAGCCTATTAAAAAGCTTTGAAAAACAGCCTTATCATCTATTCAATTTTTCTTAGCTTTGTTTTGTTTTGTTTTTTTTTAATCCGCACGCCAGTAAGTGATATAACTGTTCATGGTTGACATAAATATCTGTATTAACATTATTTTATTCTGCCATGTGGGCTGTTGAGAATGCTGCCACGATTGGAATTTCCACAGTGATGCAGATTATGAAGATTTTGTTCGAACCACCCACCTATTTTTCATGTGAGCAAAAGTATTGGTACATGTGCCAAGTGCGTTCTATGACAGTGATTATCAACAATACATTTTCAGAGGAGGTTAAGATGGCTTTTTTTTTTTCTGTGAATCTATACTTATACTCATGCGACGAGTAACCAACCAGAGCTGTCCACAGAAATAACAAGACATTTTGAGAGAACAGAGAGAATGAATCAGCAAAATATTAGTCATAGATAGGATAATCATTTGGAATGAAAAATCGAGACATAAATTGTGTAGGAAGTCAAACGAGCATATCAAGTAAAACAACAGCAGGTGATGACAGAAACATTTTAAGAAAGACCATAAAACAACCTAACAATCTCCAGGAGCCTAGATGGAGATATCACAAGCTAGCTGGAAAAAAAGCATCGTAAGGTGTTGTGTGGCCGGTGGATCACATCTGTGCAAACCGCAAATGTTTTATTTATATATACTTTAATGTTCCAATACTTTTGTAATGTTGAATATGTATTTTGTGTTGGATATTTGTTTTAATATATTTCAAATGCAGTTTTATTATTCTTCTGGTGTAACACAGCAGGCCAGACAGAATAATAGAATTTCTCAATTTCTTTTTTTAATTTTTATTTTGTTTTATCACGTTAATTACTGGAGTCCAAAGAAGCAGTTTGTAACTTTCCAGGCCTTATACAGTCAAACCTCGGTTTTCGAACGTCTCGGTTCTCAACCAATTCGGTTTTCGACCAAAAATTTTGAGTTTTTTATGCCTCGGATGACGGAACAAATTTCGGTTCTCGAACAAACTGAGCGCACTTGAATGCAGCATTTGACTCCTCTCGCCTTCCTTACACGAGGAAGTGGACTGCTTCCTCGTGTTGCTTTCCATTGTGAGCAGACGTGTTCAGTAAACATTTTTATTTTAAAAAAAAACGTGGTTTCGGTTTTCGAACAATTTCGGTTTTCCAACAGCCTTCTGGAACGGATTATGGACAAAAACCAAGGTTTGACTGTATGTTCCTAAACTGTAAATAAGTAGTGATGAGAGTAATTCCACTTTTTTATTCCACTTTTTCTGAGCGCCTGCAATGCTTAACACATCTTGCCCCCGTGAATACGAATGGAAATTGGTTTTTATGTCTCAGCACTGTAATAATAGAATTTTCAAGTTGCACCCTAGTATAAAATATGATAGGCTCAACTTCCTTGCAACCCCGCACAGGATAAGTGGCGCGGCAAATGGAGAGTCAGATAGCATTTGGAATATTGTTGGCAAATCTGATCAGTTGTGTTTGTGAATGCAATCCTTGCATACGGTGTGAAAATTTGTTTAGCAGCGTGCACCTTGGCCCACTTCTCCCCATCGTTCCTGATGCACTCAGTCAGACTCCTGCTCCATTTCGATTGACCCACTTTGATCACGATATCAGATTGGAGCAAAAGTAGAACTGGCAATGCTGCGTTGCAACATCAGAAGATGGTGAGTGGAAACGGTGCTGGTGCAGTCAGCACGGAAGGGCAGAGATAGAAACTTTGTGGGCCTTGCAGATGGAAATAATGAATGCGACCGTGGGAGATAAACACATGTGATACATCCGCAGTTAGTCTAGAAAAGAAAGAAGTGAGATAAGTGTGCAGTGGGGGAGGAGGGGGTCCAAGCACTGATCTCATGATAGAAAGTGGGGCTCGGGGTTCAAGTTCCATGTATGCAGGACACATCACACCACCAGCGACACCAGCTGAGTGCCCACCGCTGAGTGGATGCCAGTGCACATGCAGATGAAGAGCGTCAGGGAGAAACAATTGGGCAGTGGGGCGGCCATGAGGGGGAGGTAGCGCGAGAGCGAGCGAGGGAGAAGGTACCATCCCTGCCGCTCTTTATCACCGCCATTGATCATGGCATGCGCGCATTGATCCAAGTCGACCATCTGCTACAGTTAGATAAGCGTGCGAGGGCCCGGGCATTGTGCTGTCACTCACCGAGTGTGCACTGAGAGAGAGAGAGAGAGAGAGAGAGAAAACGAGCAAGATTGAGGGGAATGGGAGTGGTGCAGTTGAGGAAGGAGGGGTGTGTTGGCTGCAGGGAATTATGGGGGCAGGATTAGCCTCCTCACTTGCAGGAAACAGAATTTTAAACGGCTGTCTCCTGCCTCCCTCACACAGACACACAGCACCCCCGAGTGTGTTGTCTCCCTGCCCCCACCCTGACTCCTCATACATTCTCTATTAGAGTCAACTTCAGCAGCTCGACAGTGTCTGTTTTTGTGTGTGTGTGTGTGTGTGTGCCTGTGTGTTCACCAAGATAGGCCTGGATGACTTGGGCCCTCATCGCTCATCCGTGTTCTTACCTTGATGGGTCCAACAATATACCGACGTGAACCACCGCTTCATCTGTATGTCTCATTTCATTGTCATCAGGTGTGACCCCATGAAGCCACCACAACTGATAAAGCTCAGGAGCCAGCGGGGAGAAAAAAAATGCCATTTGCAGTAAATAACCAAAACAAGCTCGAAAAAAGGCAGAAATTAATAGGATGCATTCCAAAGGTGGTCAAAGACATATTGGCAAATGGGAAGAAAGGAAAAGCACATTTCACTGGCGATCGGTGCATTGGTTCTTGTCGTAGTGCAATAATTGGAGTTTGTTTTTTGTTGGCGACCTGTGCGGCGGGTTTTTCATTTCCACACTTCCAACTTATTCTAAACAGGGTCACAAGGAGCTGGAGCATCTTCCAACTGATTTCAGGCTCAAGGCAGTCACCAGGCACTCACAGAGGCAGAGACAGACAACTACAGTCAAACCTCGGTTTTCGAACGTCTCGGTTCTCGACCAATTCGGTTTTCGACCCAAAATTTCAAGTTTTTTATGCCTCAGATGATGAACAAATTTCGGTTCTCGAACAAACTGAGCGCACTTGAAAGCACCATTTGACTCTTCTCGCCTTCCTTACACGAGGAAGTGACGCTTCCTCGGGTAGACGAGGAAGTGACGCTTCCTCGTGTTGCTTTCCATTGTGAGCAGACGTGTTCAGGAAACATTTTTATTTTAAAAAGAGCGTGGTTTCGGTTTTCGAACAATTTCGGTTTTCCAACAGCCTTCTGGAACGGATTATGGATGAAAACCGAGGTTTGACTGTATTCAGAGTCAAATTCACACCGTCACTGAGTGAGGAGTTGAAACCACACCGCCTACACAGGAGAGACTTAAATGAACTTTGACACCGTCAATGATTCTTGCAAGTGTATAAGTGGAGATGTTTAGACTGCCATTATTTGTTGGGTTACATAAGGACATTGTGAAGTGCAATCTACGTGACGATAATGCTCCAAATCGAGAAATTTAGCACCTAAAGAAAGTGAGAGAAGCCATACTTCCAGTTGATTTGGTTAACTCTAAAGTAACAAAGTGGTTTTAGCATGACAGGTTGGAGTAGCTGTGGGCAATTGGTAGTGATAAAGCAATTAGGCGATCACTATGTGGAACTGATTGTTGACTGGTATCACCTTGAAGGAAGTGAGGCAAAAGTGGGCACTCTGGCATTGTCCATTGCCGATCCCTTACTCAGTGCAGTAAATATGGGAATCCAAATAATTTCTTTGAAAAGTTAAGAACTGGCAACTAGGGCTGTGCACAAATCATAATCAAAGCATAGTGTCACATGTGTAGTGTTACAAGAAATGTTTCGTCACACCCTGCTGTGTGTGAGGTTTGTACTGTATGAGGGGAGTACACTTGTCCTGTGAAAACGCGTTGCCTCGGAGGGCAACACCCGGAAGTGTTTGCAGCTAATGAGCATTAATTTAAAGTGTTCGGCAGTCATTCAATAAAGTGTTTCAACGCCTCTTTTGTTACTTTGGTCTTTGTCTCTCACACTGTCACAGCAACAAACAAAGGGAATTTGCTAACTAGGGCCCGGGAGAGACAAACACCCTAGCTAGCTTAGCAATAGCCAGGACGAGTCAGCATGGATGAATTTAGCTGATTAAAGTCTATCATTGGTTTTACCGTTGGCCAGTCTGGCAAGGGATCCCGGTGGCCAAAGCAAAGCATTTGAAACTACAAGAAAAACTATTCCGCAGATTGAAGTGGCTGCCTCAACACGGCGATCTTCTAACCCTACGATTCAATTACCGTAATTTCCGGACTATAAACCGCGACTTTTGTCACACGCTTTCAACTCTGCGGCTTATTTAATGAAGCGGCCTATGTAAAGACTTTTCTAAACGCCGCCTGTGTACCGTCCATCTTTGTAAATATCTCATGTTACAATATGGGCACCTGCGGCTTATAGGCAGGTGCGGCTTATGTGTGTACAAAATGTTTTTTTCCTTTAAAAATTTAGTGGTGCGGTTTATAATCAGGTGCGCTCTATAATCCGGAAATTACAGTAATATGTTATCAAATCAGTGAATGTGCATTGTAAAGCGCTTTGGATACCCAGTGGTGTAAATTAAGTGCGCTCCATTTACCGTTTGGATGAAAAATGTCATTTGCTCAACTATGAAGTGTCTTTTTTTTTTCCTGAAAGGTACAATGAGCCACCCGTTTGAGTCAATTCAATAATCATTTGATGAGCGCCAACACGAACGGCGAATCGGGATTTAAGGGCCAAGTCCGAGCTCGACAAGTAACTTTATATGACATGATGGAAATAACAAGCCCAAAACTGGCCTAAGCGCTGCAGCCAAATAACAATTGCCATTGTTTGACTAATCTCACAGGCTTTGGAGGGAAATCAAATGGCATATTGGTGTCCAACATGTGCATCGGGTTGAGTGGCACCTGCCCCCTTCCCCCTGACGAGCAGTCTCTCGAGAAAAGGCAGAGCAAAGAGTATTTGGGGAACATTTCAGTTGCTTGGGAGACCTATAAAAGAGCAACGGCAATAGCGCCATGGCAGAGGGAGCGTGTGTTCCTGAGGCGAAGGAGCCCACCGAGGCCCCGCCCTAATGCCAAAGCTCGGCCTATCTTGTGTGCGAGTGTCTTTAAGTCCATTCTGCTCTCTTGTTGCGACTTTTTTTTTCTCCTTTGCTCTATTTTCCTCTTTAGAATTTGCACATTGGGGTCCAGCAACGCAAGACCACTGCTTTGTGGGAGAGTGGGGGCTGTTTTTGATGTGAAGGCGAAAGTGGGATGGAGGGATTAGTGTGGTCGGCTGGATCATCTTACAGCCACCGAACCCCCCCAGAAGGGCGGACAATGGGGATTAAAACTTCTCTTATTCTTCAGCCCCAAATGACAGGACGACAAAGACAGTATTCCTCTGGGTCTTTTAACACCAGGCTGCGCAGCTGAAGTTGTGGCCAGGGTGGGGTGTCTTTAGCTGTCCAATGTCTTATGCAGAAAATTAATCCTATGGAATTTTCTCCTCATTGCAAATGGAGATTTGTACCTTTTTGCCTTGCTATATTGGTCAAGACCACGTCGAGCATCAATAGCGGAAAGGAGCATCCGGTAGAGGGAATGTTTGGATGTGAGAAATCCACTTGGTGCATCCATACAGCTGCACTACACTAAAGACAAGGTGCCGCTCCCTCCTTTGAATGTACATGACACACTAATTAGACTTCATTTAGTCCTGCACAGCTTCTTTGCAAAAGCCCGTGCCATAGTTACATCTATTTCACTCCGATTCTCAGCACAAACAGGAGAGTTGACCTGCTGAAATGATCTTAACAATCGAAAAGATGGCGTGACAAAATCAAGCTTGTAGACCTTTGCTGCATTTCTGCTGCTCTGATCTGCAAACCATAATGCTGCAAGAAAATGAGGGGAAACCCCTTGAGACCGCAAAGTATCAATATATAACGTCTATTATAAACCAGTAACAATTGTAAATAGCACAGCCCATCTTATCTATATCTATATTTATATTGCACTTATTTCACCTGTGTACAGCTCTCTCTGAAACATTTATTTTTGTGCATGCAAACACTTTGTTTTTCTTCTTTCTACCCCCCCCCCCCCCAATTTTGCTGCTGTAGACTGTAAATTTCCCCAGTGTGGGACAAATAAAGGAGATCTTATCTTATCTTATGAAGCGGGGTGTGAGTCCCTCGTATTACTTCCTAGCATGTGGATGGGGACCATGACAAAGAGATGCATTTCGTTTGAGAAGAAACAGAAGGCACCCAAAGCTAAGAGGAGATTGTGGAGTATCATATATATATATATATATATTTATATATTAGATATATATATAGTATATATATTAGATATATATATATATATATATACATATATATATATATTGTATATATATATATAGTATATATATTATATATATATATATATATATATATATATATATATATATATATAACATATATATATATACATATATATATATTGTATATATATATATATATATATAGTATATATATATTATATATATATATATACGTATATATATATATATATATATATAACATATATATATTGTGTATATATATATATATATATATACATATATATATATATTATACTGTATATATATATATATATATATATATATATATATATATATATATTACTAATGGTTGGTGCAATAATTGTTGAAGTGTATTTAAAAAGGGCATCAAAATATTTCTTGCAAAATCACAGCGCTATTTTTTATTATTTCGTGATCATTTTTTTGATAGAGATTTCAGCAAGCATTGAAACATGATTTGTTTTTGGAGGCCACGTTAAATTATGTAGCGAGCCGCATCTGCCGGGCCTTGAGTTTTACGCCTGTGCCTTCTAAGTTCAATTACGTTCTGTGATTGTTGTTGTTGTTGTTGTTGTCCCACCAGACGAAACTCGCAATGACGTGACGTACTCTTTCACTGATGAACTGAGAAATCCAATGTTGTCTTTGGGAATTGACGACAACACAACAAATGACAAACATCCCCCCTCCTCCATTGGAAAATGGTTTCTCTAATAATAATTATATATTTTAAAAAAAAAATCTTTTGATTGCGAGGGTGGGGATATTTTAAATATGTGCATATTATCTTTCCCTCTTTCACCCCAGCTTCTCTCACAGCCTTCTTCCCTCTCGCAGCGCCCCCACCCCCTTCTCTCCCGCTCTCTTGTCTCTTGCTCTCTCGCTCCCTTTGCAGTAAATAAAAGATTAAAATGAGTGTTCTAAAAACACCGACTGGTCACCAGAAGATAATTGTTTCAGCTTTGTTTACTGTGCGTGAATTTTTCTTCTCTTTTTAGCCCTTTTTTTTTTCTTTTTCATTGTGTCCGTAATTAAAATTCCTTTATTTTCAAAGTAGTCCTAAAAGAGGGAGCTAAATTGCCTTTTCTGTGTTTATGCTGTCATTGGCCCACAGTTTGAAGGGTAGAGGAAGGGGAGAGAGCAGCAATGTCCTTGGGAAGGATGGAAGATCAATTTTTTTTGTGTGTGAATGTGTGTGTAAAGTGAGGCGAGTGCATATTTTCCTGTCAATTCATATTCCTCCATTCCTAATAGAATGCACCATGCTCTTCTTATTTGGCCCTCCAAAATAAAATAAATCTAGAATTAAAGTCCCACCTGACTGTTGTGTGGAGGCATATGCTGGCTGGACCGATGTGATATCTTTAAATTGCTCCTTATATGAGACAGAAGTGTTGATAGATCCCCCCCCAAAAAAGTAAGCAAAGGTGAATGAAAACGACAAGAGGCACTCTAACACCTTATAATGAATAACGCATCTCACCACCAACACACACTACCAACCCTGACCTGAAACCTGCTTATCCAGCACAGGCAACCAAAATGAATTTCCGGAAGCCTGACTTTCTTGCACATTGATGAAGTCACAGTGTTTGCTTCCATTCATTTGTCGAATGGAGGAAGTGTGTGCCTCCTCCCTCACGAGCCAATGTCAGATCTGAGAACACATCTGATGATTAGAGAACTCATTAGAAAAAGGTGACAATGAGGTTTCGCAACAATTTTTGCACATCTCCCCTCACTTGGCTAACCAGAGCGGGGCCGCGGACGTGAACCGCCTCGGAATGATGCTGAGACTCCCAATGGAGGACAACGTAGGAATCCCCAGTGGAGTCCAGATCATCGTCAAATTTGAAGCCCCCCCCCCCGTATATAAGAGTGGCAAAGATCAAGAAGGTTCAAGCAAGCACACACTTCACACACATGCACAAAGCTACAGAGAAGCTCTGCCGTGATCACAGTCCCCTCACCCCCGGTTCTATCCCTCTTCTGCTTAGCCAGGCGCCCATAATTGAATCTCAGGTTGGGATTAATTCTAGGAGCTGCACTTGACTCGGTCAAAACCACTATTACAGCGAGGCAATGCATTTCATTTCTTTTTTTTTTTTTTTTTTTTTTACACAGCACTTCACATTGATTAGGCAATGTGTTGTGATGAGACATCCATTGGATTCCAGGCCAGTCATTTGCATGAAATGAGTGGTTTGCTCCATCCAAGGTAGAGGTGTTGCTTGACACAATCCGAAAAAGGCCCGGCGAAGCCTCGGAAGGGCACACAAAGGTGCAAATGAGCCAGCATAATGCACCAAAACAAAAAATCAAGCGAGGAAATTATAAAATAAATTCTATGGGGGTGTTTGTGAACACACAACAAATTAATCAATAACATAAACAATTCTGAGACAGTCCAGTCTCCCACATATATACAGTATGTGTTTCCTTCATTTTAAGTTTTTTAGAAGGCTTTATGTTTTTGCGGCTCCAGACATATTTGTTGGGAGTTTTTTTTGTCCTATATGGCTCTTTCAACATTTTGGGTTGCCGACCCCTGTCCTAGGTGATCCTTCCCATGTGCCGCACTCCCAATTTGAGCTCCGAAACTCAGGAAGGAGGTATAGGAGCCCTTTCTATGCAAATAAGCCGCCATAAAAACTTTTGATCCCACATGCTATCAGCCTAATTAACCATCAATTAGAGGGGCGTAGACTGACCAGCTGGAGGACATGAGGGCGGTGTGGGCTGTGCGTATGTCTGTAAGTTTTCATGGATTTTGGATGGGTGTTGTGTTAGTCTGCACTGTTTGTAGCACTCCATGTAGCAGCATGGAGGGGTGGGGGGTGCTTGTCCTCCAAGACAAGTTTCTCCTGCGTGAGACCAAATCAATTCAAACTCAAATGGGGGATTTTCTCCAGCGTCCACTTATTATCTGTGTTTTCTCAACTTCCCGCTACTTATAAAACATCACTGTCTGTTTTCTTCCATCTATGTGCTATCGAATGTTGCTGTTGCCTAAACTACTTGTAGAATTGCGGTCGACTCTTAATGTTAAAAATGGGTTCCTTGTCATGCCGTTCGATAAAGATATATTTATTTATTTATTCTTTGATCAGGAACATGATCATTTTTGCTTAACGATCTTTGACATAATTACCCATTACAGAAACGGAAAATTAATTTTCATAAATACAGTCGAGAGGAGTCAAATGGTGCATTCAAGTGCGCTCAGTTTGTTCGAGAACTGAAATTTGTTCGTCATCCGAGGCATAAAAAAACTCCAAATTTTTGGTCGAAAACCGAATTGGTTGAGAACCGAGACGTTCGAAAACCGAGGTTTAACTGCATACCATTACTTTTAACATTCGATGCATCGATCAATCATTTCAGTACAGATGCAAGAGAAGTCAGATTTTCAATCAAATAGTCTGCCCACGACCCTCGTAAGGATAAGCGGATTAGAAAATGGATGGATGGATGGATAGTCTGGTCTGTTTCTAGAGAGTTGGTCTCAAACAGATCAATGTGTACTGTATATTAAGTCTGGTTTTGATTGAATGATTTGGCTACCGTACGTGTAAATGTACTGACATGAAGAGAAACAAACTGTCATTTTAAAGATGAGAGTATGGAGAAGAGAATTTGTGGTCCAGAGAAGGCCTCTGTAGAGAGCTGAGCGGATGGAAGGATGGACGAGTGAGTCGGGGGGGGGGGGCTGGACTGAAAAAGGCCCTCTTTCAGTTTTGAATGAGCGCAAAGGAACGTTTTTCTTGCCTCCTCCCGTCGTGCTGTCAAACTCGATCAGCGGTGAAGAGCAGTGACGCTGCTTGCCTCCCGTACTCCCCCTCTGCACAATGGAGTCTGCGTGGACCCACCACGCATTTCACATTCAATTTAGCCCTCCCCAGGACATGGCTGTCAGGGTCAGCATCAGTGGTATTAGACAGGGTTGGGGGTGGTGGCCAAAGTCTTGGACTGTGGCAGGTTCCAAGGGGAGGAGGGCTTATAATGACAATGCTGACGGGGTTGGGCTTGTCGTCCAAAAAAAAGGGCGCTGATGTTGGTTCAGGTTGGAGGGAGGTCGGCCGGGATAGGAGATGCAAGGGAAATGGACAGCAGATTTGGGGTGAAAATGGGGGTGATGGAGGGTGGCCTCTTCCCAACAATAAAAAAAAACCAAAAAAAACAGTCCAAAAGAAAAGGTCTGGCTAGAGGCTTTATTCCCCAAAGCTTATGCTGCTTTCCATGGGGTCCTCAATGGGAGCTGGAAGACTGTTACTCCGCCGAAGCCCATTAGCCAGCATTAGGAGCGTCCACACAGCCGCACAAGGAGATTTGAGACAAACCCTAAACAGTCCATAATAACCACGAGGTACAAGCCTTGAGCCTTAAGACCTCGGCTTGGCCCAAAAAGGCCTTGAATAGACGCGCCCCAAATCATGTTGTTGAACAAATCAGGTATTAAGGAGAGAGCAGTTTGTCCGAATTTACTTTCCCTAAAGACCTTAGTTAAGCTAGTTACTGCGGAGCTTTACTTGGGCGTCGCTCGCTTGTGTGCGATTGTGCCTGTGTGAGGGCGCCATCATTCTTTCACATATCCTACGCTATGACCCCCTGCAACATCAACTCTTTTAGGTAGCGGTGCACCAAGCACCAAAGCCCAAATTCAGCCACTCCAAACAATAGGCTGCTATTGGCAATTAAATGGCATTTGCTTATCCCGAGTGCAAGTTAATGGTATTACCCTTCTTCTGAATGGTGAAAAGGGGATTTGCCTCTTCACCAATAAAGCACGACTCACTGTCTCAGCAGCATTACATAGCTTACCTTGGGCTTATGATTCACGGCCTTCCGATTACCATTTGAATGTTTCCTTCTTGGACAAGCGATGGCAGATGCAGCACTGCTGGGCCCCAAGCTGCTCATGGATCGGGATCAGGAGCTGCTCTGTCAGCCCCCCCCCCCCCCCCACCCCACCCCCCGGCTCAGTCTCGTTGTCTCAGGACGCTTTTCTCTCACGGTCCGTTACTGCGGACCTATGCCCAAAGA
The DNA here is from genome assembly GCA_018466805.1 of Hippocampus abdominalis. NCBI lineage: Eukaryota > Metazoa > Chordata > Actinopteri > Syngnathiformes > Syngnathidae > Hippocampus > Hippocampus abdominalis. Next base: position 13,316,262 of record CM031705.1, on the reverse strand, counting down.
ATTTGGGGTTCTTTTTCATCGTGACACCAGTAACTGAAGTACTTATTGAGTCTTGCGATCAGCTATTTTGTAGCACTGTTAACTGAAACAGAATTGGAGTACCGGTAAATATTTTTCTGAAAACACTTATCAGTAACCAAAAAGAACGAATTACTCCTGTAATTGGCTTGGCATTTTTTTTGCAAACGTCGTTGGTTGATCACAGACCGAGGCCCCGGCAGTAGGAAACGGTTCAAAAATGGAAGCAATACATTTCATTTGAATTAGAACAGGAGCATCACTCCACCCATTTGACCAAAGATTTCAAATCAGATTGATGTGTTTAAGACGGAGGTCATTAGAAAAACATTTTATGATATGAGATTATTTTGGTTCTTATTAAATTACAGTCAAACCTCGGTTTTTGAACGTCTCGGTTCTCGTCCAATTCGGTTTTCGACCAAAAATTGCGATTTTTTTATGCCTCGGATGACTAACAAATTTCGTTTCTCGAACAAACTGAGCGCACTTGAATGCACCATTTGAAGTGACGCTTCCTCGTGTTGCTTTCCATTGTGAGCAGACGTGTTCAATAAACATTTTTATTTTAAAAAGAGCGTGATTTCGGTTTTTGAACAATTTCGGTTTTCGAACAGCCTTCTGGAACGGATTACGGATGAAAACCGAGGTTTGACTGTATAATTCCCATTAAAATTGAGATAATAATAACAGGAGAATTTTTCGACTGTGTGGAACAAAATGGATATGTGTGAGATGTACACACACGAAACGTCTCTCCATCAATAGGGTTCCTTTCTTTGCTTTTCGTGCAGCTCTTGTTTGTCCAAAGATCCGATGTGCCTGCAGGCACCTTTTCAATGGAGCAGACGCTTTGCAACGAATATGAAAAGGCAGATTTAAAGGTGATGGCTTGTCAGAGGGGAAAGGATAGAGGTTATCGCACTTATGTGACGTATTGTACACATGGAGTGGTTTCTGTGGCTAGAAACGTCACCAAAAAAAAAAGGAGTAAAGCACTGGAAGGGAAAGAAGCTGCAGACAAATGTAGCAGGAGTATTCATGGATGCCGGAGGGGGGAAAAAAAAGGTGAATTTTGTTGTATTCTGGCACTGAATAACATTTCCCAATGAAAGGAGCAGTTACAATGACTCGACATGGACAATGCATCGGAAGGTTCAGTTGAGATCATTTGAGGGTTTGTTTATAGATTGGGTTCCCACAAGCACCAGAGGGGCTCCCTTAACTTGACACAAGCAGAGAACAGAGGCGAGCGTGTCAATAGCGAGGATTATACCAGCGGCTGTTTGGCCTGCAACCATTTTGCCCGTCACAAGACACAAGAGGGCTCCAGTTTGATTCAGCGGCGCTCTCATTGTTGAGTGTTTCTGGCACTAACAAGCTGCAGTAGTCTGACTTAAAATTGGCCATCGGCCTCTTACATGCTCAAATGTAAGTAGCGCTTTGTCAAAGCAAAAAAAAAAAAATAGTGCAATCTGTATGAATCGTGATCAGTCTGGCATATGGTGATATTACTGTATATGACTGCTCCAGTACACTGGGTGCTCCTTCACGCTTCATTAACTTCCATAAATGTGATGAAAATGTATGTAATCAAGCTCTTCCACCGCCCCCACCCCCTCCCCATAAAGTGCCCTTGCCCTAATGGCCAATAAGTGCATTCAGGCTAGAGAAACATGGTGTCTCGCTGGCATTGTTTGCCTCCTTTGGGACCTGTCTGCTTTTGCGGCGCACTTTAAGCCATTTGAGCCACAGCTATGATCTTAATTAGCTACACCTAAAGCCCATCTCTTCCCCAGACAAGTCTAATTAAGCCCAGCGCCTTCCCACATCCACAGCCCCTCTACTGGCTGAAAGGGAACCCTCAATCTCGTGTCCGAGGATTACAACCTGGGATACATCACAGGCAATCATCTTTCCCCACAGCCCCTAAAAAAGCCTTGGCGGCGCTGGCCCCACGTTCCATGAAAGGCGCAATGCTATTCCGTACTAATTTGCTGCGTGCGTATTTAAAAGCCTCTTCAGCCAAGTTGAAGAGGAGAATCCCTCTACCAGAAGCCTTAATAAGGCCAGGGGAGCAAGGCTAACCGTGTAGCCAAGAGCGCTTGTTCCTTGATGCCAATGTTATTAGTCGATGGGGAGGAGCTCATATGCGAAACCGACTTGGTGTGAACGCGCTGAAAAGCACGCTGTCTTAATTGGATAGTTCCCTTAACCCTTTGATCCGTATTGTAAACTTTCATTGTTGTCCATCAGCCTTACAGCAGCCACTGCTTGGTCTCATCTTAGCATCCTAAACTCCTTAGTGTTAGTATCAGCTCAAGCTCTTAGCGCTGGATAAGCCCTCGCTAATGTCATAATGGTGATGATTTGGCTGAGCCCTCCGGCGTGATGTCAATTCTGCCTAGGGAAGTGAGAGCCACAATTAGCAGAAATTAGCTAAATGCTATTGAGCGGCACTCAGTGTTTGAGAATGGGGCGGCGACCTGCACAGCCCCACGCTGCGTTGACAATCAATTACGGCTTGTTGGCCAACTTAGTGATCCGTGTTGCGGGCAATGCAGTTTTGTGTGGACATGCTTTGCTTTGTTTAACAGGATTCAACAACGTTTAATATTCACAGGCCCCAAAACATGGCTGTGCCTTCATATCATGGCACCACATTGCATTACTGCAACTTTCCTGATTTCATATTTTGATTTTTTTTTTTTTTTTTTAATGGCCCATCATCTATTTTTTGTGGTAAAAAAAAAACACATTTATAACTGGAAGGAACTAGAGGTAAGATCGGGCCGCCCGACCCGACCCGAAATTCGGGTCGGACCTTAAAATGTCAATCATTGCTTCGGGTTCGGATCGGGCTTCTCCCTCGCTGACTTTTTTTTTATTGTTTCGAGGCCGTGAATAGTTTTGGCCACGAGAGACCGTGGTTCGCAAAAAAACAGAAGTCTCCTCATCACAACACGTACTGTACTAAACTCTTGCAATAACAATTCAAAGAACTCCTTCCAGTCTCTGTCGAGTATCCACCCGTCATTGTTCGTCTTTGTCTCTCTGCTACTCTCTCTTACAGTGCCGCGCTAGATTCTTAAGGACGTACTGCTGCTGTGGTTTACGGCCCAATTTTCAACCCGACAAAATGACGGACGGCCTTCAATTTTCCCCGTCCACTCTTGAAAAAAAAATCCGTCAATGATGGGGAAATGCAACCTCTTCAGAAACAGAAATATAAAAGATGTAAATGTTTATACAGTCTTGTGTTAAGTTATAGCACAGAGCACTCGCAAGAGTCAAGTGTGCCTAAGCACAGAATGAACTGCCTCATGTGAATGCTCACGAAAACACGTGCTAATCCTTTTGAAGAGTTTTTTTTTTTTTAAAGCACAATAACTGCACTTTCTCACTCTGTCTGTTTGAAATTGGGTAAACGGAAGAGTAGCTATTAGAACCCGAACATTTTCTATATTAAAGCATTATAGCCCTCTATCTCAAGGAACACTGAAATTGGCTCCGCTTGCAGTCGAATCAGCCGAAATGACTCATACTGGCTCTCACTTTGAAGTTCCTCAGCAGACTTGTGGGTCAGACCTCCTGAGGAGAGAGAGTGAATTTATCAGGGTGCAACACAAAGTGAAAGTAGAAAACTCTTGTGTCCAATCGGAGAAAGGAGGCCAAAAGAGAAGCGGAGGCAGGAGGTGAGAAGGGAGGGAGAGATAGAGGAGGCGAGTCTCCAAGGGTCTCCTGCGAGGAGGCCAGCCCAAGGTGGTTCTCGGTGAAAAAAAGCTTATTTGTGGATGAAAGTGCGGCCGCCCCGGGGTCCACTCGCACCGAGAGACGAGGCCAGTGATTAAGGGGGCGCAAGGGCAGGACGGCCCTTTAATTTGGGGCTGCAGAGAAAAGAGGGGGTGCTTCGCTCGCTCACTGGTGTATCTGTAGCCAGACAATGGCGATTACCTTCCTCTTTATCTGGCGGAGAGGCGGCTTTGAGAGCGGCAATCTGAGGAGCGGAGGAAATGGCACGACACAGGATTAGTGGCACAACAGGACGGTAAATTAAATGTTGGAGATGAAAGAATGAGCCTCTGACATGCATCAATAGAGAGCACTGGCTGCATTTTAATAACAGCAGCTGAGGAGAAATACCTGTAGAGATTAACGATGTGTGTTAGTGTGTGTTTCGTTGGAGGGGGGGGGGGGCGTATATAATTGTATAAATGACTATGGACGCCTTTTATCAAGCATGTGGCAACCACAAAACCAGGAAGCAAACAAGAAGGGCGTGTCCATAATCAGGAACGTTGTCAACAGGTCTTACAAAACCACTCAGTCTCTTCTAAGTGTGACCCCATTAGTCAAATAAACAAAACACAATTCATGCAAAAGTACTTTCTTTTTGGTCAGATAACATCTGATTGCCCAAAGAGCCGGTTGAAAGATTTTGCCTTTACCCAGGAAATGATACTCACTTTTTTATTGTTTTTATTGACAAATATCATGATAAAATTAGTCAAATTAAACTGTACAGTAATCCCTCGTTTATCGCGGTTAATGGGACCAAAACCACCCGCGATAAACAAAAATCCGCAAAGTAGCGACCAATTAACATATATATATAAAAAAAAAAAAATTGCCCCACGTGGGCCTTTGCGCTTGAGCAGAGCGCAAACACACACACACACACACACACACACACATACACACGCACAGGCCAGTGATCCCTGCGTGCAGCAGACGTGTTTATGATTAGTCAATTAAGGTTATTTAGACAATTAAGGATGGAGAGACAAGTCAAGTCAACTTTATTGTCAAATGTGCTACATGTGCAACATACAGAACAGATGAAATTACATTCCTCAGGAGAGAGAGAAGCCGCTGCGGGTGCCCGCACCGCCATCAAAAGAACAGTTAATATAAAATGACAAAATAATACAGCAAAAATATGTGCCTTTTATGAAGCAGTTACTTCCACCATACAGGCTTGTTTGCTGGAGTGCAGTAGAGACAGTTGTACTTATGGAAGCTTCTCGTCACTCCACAAAGGACCACAGGAGCGCTGAGAGAGTGCGCATGGGCTTATTGGTCACCTCTCTGACTAAGATCCACTGCCACCGAATGCTCAACATTGATGGGCGGACATTTTATGGAAGAGTCCTGCTGGTTTGGAACTTTTTGTTCATCTATTTCTAAAATCCTAATGTTTTGAAATGTGCGCCCAAATGTACATTCGTATTGGACTGGATGGTTCGATGATACTCTTTAGCGTCTTCATATGCAGTTCCAAACAAAATATTTTAAGGTCTTCATCAGTCGAAATCAATTTGCACGAACATGATCACTCATGTCTTTTGTACATGACCGATAGGCATTAGAGATACACAACATGACAGAAGGACGGAAGAAAGAGAAGCAAAGCGCAAAGAGTGAGTGACAAGTAAGAAGGAGTGAGAGTGAATGTCCAGCAATGATTCTATCAAAGAGCAGCCTTATCGTGGTTATTACCACGCTGAAGCAGCATGATGAAGAGGAGGTCCGCCTTAATCTGGGCCACAATAGAAGGCAACAACAAAGGCGTACTTACAAGCGCTATCTGCTACAAATATCAAATCAGCTCTGGCTGCACCTAATCCTGCTAGACAGCATTGTTGGCGCCACATCAACCTGCAATCGCAAGTGCGCGGCCATGTTAGCGAGGGGGACGTGTGTCACTTGTTCTCGTCGATCCCCGTTCCTTGTGTCGAGCAACCAGCTCGTGCCTTGTCCACGTGTGTGACTCGTAACTCTCATCAATTTGCTTGTATTTAGTTCCGTGGTTTCTTTCGAGCTTTGTCAGTTGATTGTTTGCTTTTGTTTGTCACGTTAAGAAAGTTGTTATGCTATGTTTACTGTTTAAGATAAGAAAACTTTTATTTGTCTCACAATGGAGAAATTCCCAATTTACAGCAGCAAAATTATGAAAGGGAGAAGTTTTACTTGTTACTTTTTTTTGGACTTGGCTCATTCAGTATTTTGATCATTTCATGCACCTTGTTTGTTTTGGGGTGAAAATACTCATTTTATTGCCGCCCTCCATTGTAAATCCTTCGCTTAACACCGCTACTATTTGGCCATCATGGTTGCGTAAACAAATGCACATGAGGATCAGTCACGTGATGTCCGGATCCAGCTGCATTATTTCTTTTTGAAAGAAGTTGAGTGAGTCGGGTCTGTCTACACACCATGAATACAATATAAGGAACATTTATAATAGCATTTTGAATTCAAGTATTGGTACAGTAATTGTGTGCAGAGGTTGTGGGTTCGATCCCGGCTCCAGCCTTTCTGTCTGGAGTTTGCATGTTTTCCTCGGGCTTGTGTGGGTTTTCTCCGGGTACTCCGGTTTCCTCCCACATTCCAAAAACATGCATGGCAGGCTGATTGAACACTCTAAATTGTCCCGAGGTGTGAGTGTGAGCGTGGATGGTTGTTCGTCTCTGTGTGCCCTGCGATTGGCTGGCAACCGGTTCAGGATGTCCCCTGCCTATTATCCGAAGAAGGCTGGGAGAGGATCCAGCACCCCCTGCGACACTTGTGAGGATAAAGCGATGGATGGATAGATGGAGTAATTGCCGACAGGGTGGCAAAGGGATTGGTGAAGGTGGTAGCTGCCACACCATGCCACCTATGAGCAGTTCAAGCATGACCTTATACTACACTGAAGGTACACAACTCTTTACTGAGGCTAGTTTGTATGATGTAAACAAAACAAAAATACAAATAATGATCACGTAAACATCTGATTTATTGGGGGGGGGGCCAACGATGAAAAACGCACATGTGGCTGACAGCGATGGCGCTCTATGACTCATTCAGCCTATGAAGCAGAAGTGTCACTCGTCTCCACTTTTCTCTGTGAACTTTGAACTTGTCAACACGCTTGCCCTCAGGACGCATCCTCAGTGGCAACGGCGGCTGGTGGGAGTGTCATTGTTTAAGGCGCCACTTGGCAGGGAAAGAAAAGGACACTGGCAACTTCATTATCCCACAATAACAGGGTAATTATTGTGTTTGTTAGCAACAAATCACAACACAACAGACTGCATGTCGCTGTCCTGTTTAGAGCATCTTAATTACTTCACCACACACACACACGCGCGCGCACACACACACACACACACACACACGCACACGCGCCTCTCTGCTGCTGTTGTTACTTTGCATATAAAAGGCAACCGCTAATTGTCTGGACTATAAATATTCGGCATGCAATTAGCGTCCTGGCCCGCCTCAGCGGTGTGTTATCACCTCGCCGTTTTGGAACGCGGTGCCATCCGCTCACTCAATTCTCCATATCGAATGGGAGTTTGATAGCAGCGTGCAATCTCTATTTGTAACAACAAATGGACATCAGGCACCTCATCATCAGCTGCTTTTAATTTTGAGGGTGGAACAACTTGAAAGCTTCCTAAATACAGCAGGCATAAAAACAAGGATCATACCTGGATATGATGTGCTGCTTAAAATCATGTCAGTTGTTGTTTGGTTGAGAGGGAAGAAATTTCATCTGTGCCGTATGTTGCACATACAGCGCATTTGACAATAAAGTTGGACTTGACTATTTTATTGATCACGGAGCAGGCACTCGTTTTTTTGTTAAGTGTTCGTTGTCATGAATTAATTAACCCTTTCAAAGGACACCGGTTACTACAGTCAGACATCTTATCATGTTATCAGGTTACAGGGTGCATGAAGGGGTTAATAAAACATAGTTAACAGTTGCAAGTTGGGGTTTATAGTTTACTCGAGCACCACAGATGGTGTGAAGATACATCACAAATAAGATATGGTCATCATGCCGTTTGGTCGTGAGAGTTTCCACAAACGCTCCTTTCACAGACAACTTCCTGGTAATCCGGAGCATCAGCGATGGAACAGTCGAGCCGGCAGTTATCTGCCTGTGCCTATCAGAGAGAACTCACTCATCGCTATGTTCAGGGAGAGCATTCGCATTCGCACGGCTGTTTTGCTCTTGGCACATGCAATCACATAAATGTGATGCAACGGAAGCATCAGATTCTAGGACAGCAACAATTCCGTTCAAAGCAGAGAAGTTTGGTCAGTGAAAGTTGAACTTTACACTCTTTCTTTCATAGGGTTCTCACAAATTTAAAGGTTGACTTTAATGCCCCACCTCCCCCATCTTGCATCTGTACCTTTTAGCTGGATTTTCATGACATGGTTCTTGTACTGTTATCGCTACGTGTTAGATACTCCGGGTATGTTAACGCAGGTCAACAGCAAGCCAAACTCATCTATTCATGAGCCAGGAAACTGAGCGTCTTGCTCCTTTATTACGGTCTTCTTAACGGCGTACAGTGAACAACTGTGACATCAGCTCAATGAAATGTAGAGTGAAACAGATTTAAAACATGCATTAACATCTTGCACATAAATACAACGCAATTCGTCTGGTGTTAAAACAAAAGACATAAATGCAGTTCAAAGAGTGACAAACACCGATAAACAATGCGTTTTCGCGATTCTTTCGCATGCTAATTAGCTCGCTAGCACCAACCTAGCATCGTCGCTACGTTGTTAGCAGTACTCTGAGCTAGCAAGTTTCAACGACAACAATTGTCGGAAAACGATCTCCGAAACACATTTCGAAATAATTCTAAACACGAGCAGACTTTCAGCAATTGCTTTCGAACGTGAAACGAAAGGAATATAATACAGTATTCTCAACACAATTACAGTACTATGAATGAAATGGTCTGTTTTGGGGTCCCAAAAATGCAATTGTCCTGTCAGTAATTTGTCAAAATAGCACAATTTCTCTCAGTTGTTGGTCAGTTACAGTGTCGTGTTAACGGCCCTTACAGCGTTACATTCCTCACAGGCCTTGTGGAAAGGCACGAGAGCCTTAGAAAGACTTAAGGAGGGATGGAAGAAGGTCCAAACACGAGGGTTCACTGACATTCCCCTCTGACTGGAATGAAAGAACACGGGGAAGGGGAGAGGGGCAGAAGAAAGGTGGATCCATAAGCGAGCCTTCACGCTTGATTGCATCCCAGTTTGAGCTGCTAAAGTGCAAACGAGAACTCCTTTCATCTCTCTTCGGGGTCACTGTCCACGGAGGCGAGGGTCTTGTCATCCTGCTCTCACTTCCAAGCGCTTCACCTTGAACACACCGAGGCAAGTTGGGAAAAAAACACAGCGGCGGCAACATCAGCTCAAAGCTCGGCAGCGTACGATAGGCAACAGAGAGTTAAGGCATCAAGCAATCACAAAGAAAGGCTTTCATTCACCTCTGGTCATAAAAGGAGTTCATTTTTAGGACAAGTTAAGTTGTAGATGCGGAATATGGGAAAATAGAGATTAAATCCAAATAATAGACAATCATTAATGTCACCAAAAACTATGGCCATTGAAAACACTTGACTTCAAACAGAGAGAGAAATAAAATGATTACAGCAGGTGGACATTTTGAGGGTGGGGCCGTTGGGGGGAATGAGCCCCAGTCTGAGTGGAGAGGCCGACTGGAGCCTAGAAAACCAGTTAAGATCAAGATCCCAAGGGCTCCTAATTGGACCAGCCAGGACAGAGGGAGTCAATGAGCGGGGAGTCAGTCTCAAGATTTGGGGATGGAAGTGGCGGGGGGGGGGGGGGGCGGAATGGGCCAGGAATTTTGTGATGAATGGGGCTTTCCAAGTCACATGAAAGTTTGCCGGGATGAACGTACCATAATTAGATTAATAAGTAGCTTAATTTATCGCAGCGGAGGATATCGGCGGCTCCACATTAGACGAAGGCCAGAAGATTAGCCCCGAACGGCGTTTCCAAAACACGATTAGCCTCTGTGGCACAAAGACTAGACTCTTTCACAGGTTCCTACCACAAGGGCTGGATTAGAGAAACGTGTTGAATAATCAGCACTACCCCCGCGTGCTCCTTGCCACAGTCAGGCTGTTGGACAAAACTTCACCGCTTTTCCTTGTCCTGATCCATCACTTCAAAACGTAGACTGTGCAGGTCCCATCTGAAAGGCTAACATGAATGCATCGCCCCCGAACATCTCCTCATCACCTGGAAGAGCCAACAACTTCCTTTCAAACTGGAAATTCGCCCAAATGAAGTCAAATGAAGTCAAGTCCAGTCAGTCAGCAGGTTGGTGAGTGGATGCACAGCCACCAAGTCATTTGGCATATCTCAAAGGGCCCCTAAGGGAAACACAGCTCTAATTGATTGGCTCTCCTCTAGAATGCCAATAAAGACCCCAAGCATATGTTCGCCAGCCACATGCGACATGAATGCAGCGCTCCTACTAAGCCTTAGATCCCTTGATCCCCACTACATCCTCCACAACCGGCCTCTTGTTTCAGAAAAAAAAAAAGCTGGGGAAGGAAAAAAAGAAAGAAAAGGAGCTGATGGATTTTGCCAAGATCTGTACAGTGGGGTTGTACTACAGCAGAGAGAGCTGAAAACGTATCATGTACTCACACTGTGTTGTGGAACTTTCAGTTCATTTTCCCTTGAAGTAATACAATTCCAAATTCGATAAAACTTAAACACGAGAAAAGTTGGGTCAAAACTCTCTGTTTCATGACATCACATGAGACCCTCAGCATATCTGAAACTTGAGCCACTGGGTTCTTGTGAGTCAAAGTATAGATTTTTAAATCTTGCTGCTGGACTATAAATCTTTAAATGGTCTTGGAGCAAAATTACAAGAGGCATGGGGAGCCTATGAAGCATCCGGACCCCTCCCATCGTCTGGGCCGGATCCGTTGTGTGTTCCTAGAACGGGAACGAAATCAATTGAAGCAGCATTTAGTTGTTATGCTCCTCACCTGTGGAACAAACTCCCCGGATATATATATATATATATATAGATATATATGAAATGTGCTTGCCTTGCCTGACCAGACATTTTTGTGTATGAGCATATCAATTGCTCCCCCCCCCCCTTAAAAGTATTGATTAAGTATTAAAACTTGTCACGAAGATTTTATTTGTATTGCTGGTCATGAGTTGGTCCTAAAATAAGCTACACAATATTACAGACATTTTATTTGGAATTTATTTCTCGCCTTCGTCATCTCTGATCAAGTTCAGGTCTTGTCTTGGGATTTCAGATTCTAAACTGTAGCAAACTGAACCGAACTGCAGCGATTGATGGAAACATGAGTCGCAGCAAGTCCAACTCCTGCTGTTGTCCATCTACCATTCAGAGCATGACGTGCATCCTGGAGGAAAGCACACCAAATATCAAACAGATTCAAAACGTGCCAGTGGATGATCTCAAAGCGCGGAGGTCGTCACCACAAGATGAGTCCTGTTTACCCTTGAAAAATCAGCAAGTTTTACATTCCCTGCTGTGGCGCTGTCACAGCGGCCCGATTATCCTGTGTGACTATGCAGCACCACGCCTTGGTGATAATGTGCACAGAGTCAACACGCCTTTCCGACACGGCGCGCTGGCATGAGTTGACCTAAGAGAACCCTGCATGTCAACTCTTAACTTTAGGCAACGTGCATGTGAACTTTTGATCGGCGTTTTTCTTTCCTGAATTCATATCTACTCGCTGTGAATGCTTTGTGGAGATTTTCTTTCCTGCAACTGTAATGAAATCCAGTCAAACCTCGGTTTTCGTCCATAATCCGTTCCAGAAGGCTGTTCCAAAACCGAAATTGTTCGAAAACCGAAACCACGCTCTTTTTAAAATAAAAATGTTTACTGAACACGTCTGCTCACTATGGAAAGCAACACGAGGTAGCGTCACTTCCTCCTGTAAGGAAGGCGAGAGGAGTCAAATGGTGCATTCAAGTGCGCTCAGTTTGTTCCAGAACCGAAATTTGTTCGTCATCCGAGGCATAAAAAAACTCGAAATTTTTGGTCGAAAACGAATTGGACGAGAACCGAGACGTTCGAAAACCGAGGTTTGACTGTAATAGAATATTGACCCAACCTTCATATCACTTTTCCCCTACACACACAAAAAATAATAACAATAATAATAATTGACATTGCTGATAATTTTTTCTACACCCCCTGCGAGTCTAAACACGGCATTCGAATTAATATTACATTTGTCGAATATGAATTGATCAGCAAAATGCACCTGTTTTTATCCATATTAGGGAGCCATTTTGCCATTTGCTGTCGACTGAAAATGACATCACAGTTGCTCAGAGCTCAGGTAAACAACCAATCACGCCTCACCTGCTTTCCTGATGTTATTGGACAGAAAATTTGGGGGAACATTTCCACTTTATATTCATAAACAACCATTAAAATGCCATTGTATCACTATTTGATCAACATTCACAAAAACATTGTTTATCCATATTTCGATGTTTTGAAAATGTGCTGACATTTATGAGCACCAACCACAAACTCGTCTTCATCATTCGTAGATGATTATCGGCGTGAATCCCACTGACCTTCTTCCCTCCACCATGCAGGAATGTGAGCAATACGAGGACCACATACGGCATTGCCGCTATTGTCATTTGTTTGCCGCTTGTCATTTGCTTCAAAATAGCTCCTAAAATAGTCAGAAGAATCAATGAATGAATGTCGCGACGAGATCTGGAAGACTGAAGACACATCATCGCTCTTGTTGACAGGTGCTGCCCACACAAGCACATCAAAACAAAAGCACCACTTTCACAAGAAAAGTACCATATATTGTACATTTTGTTTTGACTTGACAAAGCCTGCCAGGACCTGTCAGAGACCTTGGACCAGCTGGATGTGGCCCACAGGCTGTACTTTGGCCAATTCAGTTTCTTATCCACTATCATTTCTCAAGTAAACCTTTAATGCTCTCAAGCGCTTTGCTCCCCTCTATTATCGGAATTAGCTCTTCATACAAAGTTAAGTTGAACTTTATTTTTTTAAATCATTCTCCTGACCTGTGAAATCCTCCAGTGGTATTAGATTGTCCAAATCAAAGGGTGGTGGAAAGACTTAATTGGTTTGAGATTCAGGTCAGAAAAAAAGTTACGGCGAGGAAGTGAGCATGAACACTTACTTTTGGTAGTTTTGATGGAAGAAAACACTGCTTCTCGTGTCTCCGAGCTAGCTGTGATCGTGTAACCGTCTCATGAAGTACAACAGCTCTGGTGCCAGCTTCCCCAATGGTTAAGAGCATCTTTCCAATGCCCCAGTGGAGCATCGCGGTGTATTTGATTTGATCTACATTCTGCTTGTTAGATGGCAGCTGTTAAAGTCTTCCAGTTGCCGAACAAACGAGGTGAAAACAAACAAACCCCGGGCTCGATCAGGCCATGCGCAGTGAGCGGGGGGTGCTCCACGCTCTGCTAGCTATACCCAGGCAGCGAGCCTTCGCCGTGCACCAAATTAGGAACCCCCGCAATCGGGCCGACAGCTGGCGGCACTCCTCAGGGAATGCCAATTAAGTTTGTAAAACATTTAAACAACACAACTATACAAGAAGGGGAATAAAAAAACCACACATCCCGTTGGAGCGCTCGTCCCTGCAAGTCCCAGCAGTCCTCACCGTGACCTGCATTGGCCCCCACACCCCATCTGTAGAAGGATGCGGTACCTCAAAGCCAGTGCAGGCTTGGGAAACCAACAGATACACTCATAGATATGCATACGTTTCAAATCAAAGTCACTCGTTTTCACATGCTAATGTGTGTCGGTATAGCGCATTAAGCAATGATGCCGTATTAATAAATCAGCGTCTTCTCTATCATGTCAAAATCTGTAATCTCCCATGGGGCCATATTAATTGACAGCTCCGAATGATCATTAACTCACCTGAGTCAGAGTTGAGAACAAGAATACCAAAGAGTTAGTTTGAAACAGACATCGGTTAATGGATAAAAGGTCATGAATGCATTGTTTTATGATTCACGTGGTCGCATTGCTTGTGGGTTTGTATGATATGTGTTGTATTCTTGAAAAGGCACCAATAAAGTGCGCTCACACTCACACCTAGGGAGTATCTCATTAACCTGATATGCATGTTTTTTTTAGAATGTGGTAGGAAAGAGGAGTATAATAATAATTAGAATAATAATAATAATACAGTAATAATAATAATAATTATCATATTATTACATTATTATTACAATATTTTTCCTTTTGCTCTTTTCGGATTGTGTTGTTGCTTAGCCATCATCGCGTTCATAAAACAAGAGTGCCAAAGATGTTGCACCAAGTGTTTTTTTTTATGGGGGCCGGGGGGTCCAGTACCTTACAATACTTTGTTTTTCTTTTTACCCCACCCCCCTTCCCCCTCCAATTCTGCTGCTGAAGACTGCAAATTTCCCCAGTGCGGGACAAATAAAGGTTTTCTTATCTTATCTTATCTTATCTTATCTTGAGGGCACTTAAACAGCGGTGAGCATCTTACTGTATGTCCAACAACGAGTCAACCATTTGCATAATGTTTGGGGGAAAAAATAATCAACTTTGACTGTAATGCAGTGCTTCGCAATTTTTTTTAAAAAAATTTTTTTAACTTACATACTAATAATACATTGCTCACCCTCATTGACGATGTCCATAGAAGACTATGGATGACAGTTTCCGAAGCCATGATGCCAAGTGTCCATAATGTAAAACCTGAATTAGGATGTTAAAAAAATAGTTGGGTTGGGATTAGAATAATGCCTAAGTAGCTTTTTGCTAAATGGAGCCCTTGAGTAGGAGAGGAATAAAATGGCCTGAGGCAAAGTGTGTGACCCACGCTGTAGTTGTCTTCTCATCCAGGCAGCCCACTCTTAATGTCTCGTTGTCACACATACACACACCAACATGTGACAGACAGACTGACAGTGTGGGGAACTAATTGGGCCTTGAGTAAATGAATCCCTGCTCAGGGCATCTCTATCAATGCTAATTAGGTAAGCAATGATTAATGTGGGAGCTAAATGAAGTTATTTAACGTAATGGCTTTGGTTTCCTGTAGAAGATCATCCAGTGTGTCAATAAGAGTGTGCTTGAGCCCCTTTAAGATAACGTTGGTACAGTGAGAGGCGAAAGGTGACCCAGCTGAAAGATTTAATAGGAAGAACTGAAGGATATCGACTGTAAATGATTTTCCATACACTGAACACATTGATTCTTACACAGTGGATTCTAATGAATGAAATAATTACGTTCGGCACACACCGCTGAACTCGACATTTCTGACAGCTGCACTCACAGACCTGCGCACTTCTTGTGTAAACTTGACGTTGGCAGGCAGATGTGTTTGAATCTGTAAGAGGAAGAACACTCGGAAAAGTGTCATAGATGCTTCAGCTCCGAGTGATAGATCACAAGGCAATTGTATAATTTCGTGGCAAATCATATGTACAAGTTACATAACGGCACCAGGTTCATTGCACATTCCTCTGCGGTCAATATGCTGCAAATTGAAAAATTGGAGCTTGCTGTCATTTCACAGCGCTTAAAAGGAAAAAAGACTTTTTCACTTTTCCCTTTTTCAGCGGTTTTCGTCCATAATCTGTTCCGGAAGGCTGTTCGAAAACCGAAATTGTTCGAAAAATCAAACCCACGCTCTTTTTAAACTAAAAATGTTTATTGAACACAATGCTCACAATATTGCTCACAATGGAAAGCAACACGAGGAAGCGTCACTTCCTCGTGTAAGGAAGGCGAGAGGAGTCAAATGGTGCATTCAAGTGCGCTCAGTTTGTTCGAGAACCGAAATTTGTTTGTCATCCGAGGCATAAAAAAACTCAAAAT
Source organism: Hippocampus abdominalis (assembly GCA_018466805.1). Taxonomy (NCBI): domain Eukaryota; kingdom Metazoa; phylum Chordata; class Actinopteri; order Syngnathiformes; family Syngnathidae; genus Hippocampus; species Hippocampus abdominalis. The sequence goes on along the minus strand of CM031705.1, from coordinate 13,300,538 downwards.
TTGAGGTTTGACTGTCACAAATGTCACAACTGACAATATGAGGGAGTCTACCTTTTTCACTGACAGGCAACTACGGCATATTATATCCCCTTGATAAAACGCGGAGGGCCGGCAGTGATTGAGTTAATGCCACGCGCTTGAATGACACCCCGCTTTTCGCGAGCGACACGTAGCTCTCGATCAACGCAACGGGCACCCCTGGTGTACGACAATAAGGATTCAATGCGGCGAGTAATAACACAGATAACAATTATATCAAATGTTTTGTCGCCTTCAAATTTGTTCCCTGGCATTTAAACTGGTGGCAGATTGTCTCCAGAAACAACTGGACGAGTTTAATTCCAGCACACTGTGCTCCATCCAGATAGACATTTATTAAGGAATGAATGCTGGTAATGGCTGATACAGACGGTCTTAATGGAGTTCTATTTAAAAAAAAGACTTTGCCCTTTTGGGCTTAAAGAATCTAATCTGAGCCTTTTGTTAGGATAGTTCGAGTTTCTAATCACCCTTAACCTTGCTCCAGAGGCCTAACCTCTTTTTCTTTACCCAGCAACAATCTAAACATAATAACGAGACTTTTGCCATCCTCGCTGCACCTTCGAGCACACTCGCCACAACTAATGGGATCTAATCTATACAATAAGGGACATTAATATATATGCAAATCAGCAGAGGCGAGATAGACTCTGTTGGCACACATGCACGCGCACGCGTTGCGTGTCGCTTAGTTGTTAATTACTGTTAACGTTCTGAAAATGCAAATATGCGCCTGTGCAAATAGAGTAGTAGCGCAGTGTATCTTTAAGTAATAATGGGAAGAAAACACCCCCCCAGCCCCCACCCCCACTTTTGCCATCTCCCCATGAAAAGTCCAGCAGTGTGGAGGAGGGGGGTGAGGGGGGGGGGGGTTGAGGGTTGCAGGTCGGGCTGTTCAAAGCCACTCTGTGCATTGTTGCCTTGAAGGGGATTAGGTCTCTGCAGGCTGCAGAATTTGCTTTCTAATTAAAAGGGATAAGATGTAGAAAAATGGTGAGGGGCATGACTACTGTAGAGAAGAAGGATGGGGGTGGGTGCACAGAAAGAAGAAATGCTGAAAAGAGGGGATAGAAGTTTGCAGAGTCACCACTGGTGTTTGATCACAAGACTACAAAAGTGACCAAGCTCTTGTTCTGCTCCTGCCGCACCCCAAACAACCCCCTCCTCCCATCTCATTAACTCACCCTGAGTGGCACTCTCACTGGCAAGCTCGGGAAACAGAAACAAGTGTTGCCTTCTTTTTTTCATTTCACTTTTGATATTGGACCGTAGCTGATGTACAAGAGTTGTCTAAGTTATGCAATCAGGTTTTTTTTAATTTTTTTTCATTAAATGATTTTTCACTTGTGCTTATGCTTGTCAAACAACTAAAGTGAGACCTGCATACAGTATTTCTATGCTTTGATTCGGTTGTAGCGATCAGGCTTCCGCAAATTTGGAAGAACACGTGACAAATTGAGCTCATGAACGAAACACCAAAGAAACCCATTTAAATACGTTTTAACCCTTTCAAGCACCAATAATGAGAACTAGTAACCTGATAACATGATAAGCTGCTGTCCCTGAAAGTGTTAAAAATGAATGCTCTTGACTGAAAACACTACTGAGTGGTTGTGTCCCAAGATGCTTTATTGTGACATTATTTCAGCATTAGGGCGCATTATATCCTAACATTAGATAATAAAATGTGATTTCCCCCCCCCCCCCACTTAGTTTCTATTACCGCTGCTAAAAAAAAAGTCCCTAAAGTTGTTGTTGTTGTTCGGATTTTCACAACAATTGTGTAAGACTCCATTGAAGCCACTTAAAATAGCATTCAGGGGGGGCTGCCTAAGCACCCGGTGAGTGCCACCCCCTCAGTTAGCATGCTGCTGTTTTGTTACCTTGTCCTCCAGCAGGGGGGTCCGACCCTCCCCGGGCACCTCACAAACAAACCCTGACTTTTAAGCATACACACAAGCCTGATTATTTTCTCCTTAGCCGCGGGAGGTTAACGACATGCTGACGAGGGTCCGCTGAAGCGCAAGATGCCCCCCCCCCCAGCCCCCCCCCCCCCCCGCCTTGACCAACCCTTTCACCAACGCACGTACACATTAGTCGAGCCGCAGCCGTAAGTCAAATGTTACATTTCATCAGAGTTCCAGACACCGTTCAAATTAGAGGTGCAGTTTATCGTCTACATTTGGCCAATTTGTCAGATTTTGACCTGAATTTTCAGGAAAAAAAATTCCCATAAGATCACCTTCTGAGGTTCGACCTCATCGGACCTCAAAGATCGCAGATCGGCGACCATCAACGCATTTAGTCTGTTTCTTTTTCTTTTGGTGTTCTAAAAAAAGGAGTGCTAAAAAAATGTGAAAAGAAAAAAATACATAACATCGGCCGGAAGGCTCCCGGAAAATAAGTGCAACTGCTGACATTAAGAGCAGGAGCGAAGCAATCATTTCAGAGGTGAGGAGGTCAAATTTTTCTGGAATAAGCCAACTTTTATGAGCAAATGCTCTCCGTAAAGGCCAAAGTGGCCAAGTCTGGTTCAGGTAAAACACAACGACCCTAAAAGCATAAGTGCGTCAATGTCCAGTTGCAAAAATGAACACAAACATTCAGCAAGGCATCATCAGCAAATTGGAATTTGAAAAAGAAAGGGAAAATGTTTTGAACCATTTAAAAAAAAGGTTTCAGTCTCTAAATACTTTCGGAATTCAATACAGTAGTTCTTCAAAAGCAGACTATTATTATATGAAAGTTTGAAAAAAAAGCATTAAAATAGCCAAAAAGCAAGCTACATGTTGTAGGTTACTTATCAATATTAGTCTTAACAACGGGGCTCTGATTCACACTGTTACCATAAGTCCCAAAAAAAAAAAAAAAAAGTCAGCCATAGTCGCCTCACAGAATCCAATTTTCCCTTCAAGACACATAAAATGCTCTTAACTTTTGATCCCTGCAAGCAGTCTGTCATAATAATAACAAGAAAGATGGACTCACTCCACATTGTCCATTTATTTTTACTCAAATTACATCGGAAAAATCTGTGCAATATTTTTTTTTCTTACAGGCTGGTTTGTGTAACATTTTTTTTTATGCTCGAGCACTCGAGTCTTCGACTAGAGAGCCCAAAGTGTCAAAAGCAGTTTTCATATTTTCTTGCTGACTGTACCTGCTGCAATCCAAAGCTTTTTGACTAGTTTCAGTTATTTTTTTGGGATGATAACAGTCCTTCGGATTCGTCTTCACAAATCTGTATGTTCACGCAACATAACAGTATCCTAATAATTAAAGAAAATAAATGCGGGCGGCCCGATGACTCCTGCTCGACTATTTATTGAACCTGTTACCTTTTGCCAACCAACACTCCATGCGACCGTTTTGGTAACATCACGGTTAAGTCTCGTTTATAGCAAATACTAAAGGTAAAAAGTAGAATACAGTAATCCCTCGTTTATCGTGGTTAATGGGGACCAAAACCACCCGCGATAAACAAAAATCCGCGAAGTAGCGACCAATAAACTTTTTTTTTTTTTAAAGTCCGCAAAAAGTCCGCAAACGCTCCGCGAGAAGCTGCAAAACAACAGCGAGTCACATAGAGTAACATATACAGTACCGTACTCCATGTATATAAAAAAATATATGTGTTTTATTTTTTCAAAAAATTTTTGGACCCTTGAATGAACTATTTTACTTCTCTAATGTTATTTAGGGCGGCCCGGTAGTCGAGTGGTTAGCACGTCAACTTCACAGTGCAGTCCAGCTCTGTGAAGTCCTGTGTGGGTTTTCTCCGGGTACTCCGGTTTCCTCCCACATTCCAAAAACATGCCTGGCACGCTGATTGAACGCTCCAAATTGTCCCTATGTATGAGTGTCAACGCGAATGGTTGTTTGTTTCTGTGTGCCCTGCGATTGGCTGGCAACCGGTTCAGGGTGTCCCCCGCCTACTACCCGAAGACAGCTGGGATAGGCCTCAGCACCCCCCGCGACCCTAGTGAGGATAAAGCTGTTCAGAAAATGAATGAAAAACATACTGACTGCAAATGGACATCTTTACTCCCGAGGCAATCATATCCAATTTGGACTGCGTGAAAAGAGTCATGTTCTATTTCAGAGTTGATCAAGTGAGCCTCCTTCTCCGCTCCCACCCCCTTTGCCATCATAGAAGCCCACACCTAGAGATGAGTAGGCCCAGATTTGGGCAAAGGAGGGAGTAAGGTATGTCGTGAAAGAATCTGCTGTGAGCCAAAGAGGAGATTAAACGGCGGCTAACCATAAACCGTCCAGTCTCTCGCCTCGCCTCTGCGCTCCCTTCCACCTCGCTGCTGTCCTGAGGGGGGGGAGTACAAGAGGGGAGGGCCTGGGTAGCCGGTGGCGCAGCGGTGGCTGAGCCATCTTGTCATCATAGCAGGACAAGCACATTCAAGCATGTCCCGTGTTCCCTCCCATCTTATTCCAGACAGTCGACTGAAAGCCACCGTCACACACCCCCTTTGCTGGAGAAGTGCTCTCCGCTGGTGTCTTTTCTTTTAAAAGGGCAGAGATGAGTCTCCAGCTCTGCAGTCTTTCCATGCGTCCAAATTAATTTGCGTCTGGGCAGCAACACAAGCAGCACGGGGCTATTTGATGAGAGTGTAGGCCAATGACATGCACTGGCAGCCATGCCTTGATCTCTTGCTTTCGTTCCATGTCACTTTCCACCTCGTCTTGCTGCCACACTCATCCACATGGGTGGCACACAAAATACACACACTCTCTGTGAGCGGGGCAAGAACTGACTTCGATTTCAAATCTGTGCTCTAGTGCTTTTTTTTTTTTTCCACCCCTCCACATTTTTGCATGCATCAAACCCTCCTCTTTGATGCACACCAAACCATTCTAACCAGAAATGCAATACATTGTCCCCATACAGTGAAACTCCTCTACAACGAAATCATGTTTGCGGCAAGAAATGTTTCACAACAGGGGGTTTTTCACTGTAGCAAATTTGATCTCAGATGTAAACACACGCAACGTTCTTGCTGTGTCTGAAACTAACAATAACAAATACTTCCTGGACTACTGCGCATGTGTAAACCAGTGTGGTGGTTGCTGTTGCCGTTTCTGAACGAAGCAGTAGAGGTTGCTGTTGGATTAGACTTCGTTGTAGTGAATCTCATCGCGAGGCAAGAGCAGAGAAAAAGATTTCGTATAATGTAACAGGGTTTTTTTTTCGTTGTATGGGGGGCAGGAAAGTGGGAATGGTGTTAATGCATGAAGATTTTTTCACACTCGGGGGTATTTTCGCCCATGTAGGTTTCATTGTAGAGGACTTTCACTGTATTGAACTAAAACGAAGAAGCACTCCATGGAGCAATTTCTCCAAATCCCCTCTGCTAATTTTGGGATCAATAACTCTTTCGTTTTATAATCACAAGCACAGTAAGGACATCTCCAAAACAGCATTCCTTTAGTTTGATAAATGGATGTCAAAGTAAACTTCACGCCATTCGAGACTCTATTGAAGTGGTGATCCAAAAAGGAGAGCACGGGTAATGCCTAATTAGCATCCCTAAATAATAAAGCAACCCGGGCTAATAATTATTGCATGTCGCCATTCTAGCGGCTGCGCTGACAATTAACCTTTCTCAACTGGTGAGTCGCAATTGGAGTAAATCCCGTTATCAGCAAATATAACACATGGCGCGCAGGCACCAACATGCACGTTTTAAAAGAGCACTCAAGGAAATCCGGGCAGTGTTTACAGTCGGGGAGCAGAACAAGAAAACAAACAGCAGATATCCACTTTCGGGTAAACAGCAGCGCGCCACTTACAGAGTCTTCCCAGTGGCTTAGAGTGGGCGTGGAGTCAACTTTAGGTGGCTGCTGTGAATGTCGTTGAACTACTTGTGTTTACGCAAGCTTAATGTTGCACTGACAAGGTCTCTTTAAACACAGAAGCAATATATCGGGTCAATTCTCTTCCCTCAAGGTTTAACTTTAAACATGCAAAACAAACGGAAGGATGGTTTTTAGTGCCTATAAATGAAAATAAAAAAAGAAAGTGGTGGGAGGATACGACGTCAACAATCAACCAACAGAATTTACATTTCAGAATTTTACCAAAATGTTGAGAGACAAAAAATATTTTCAAGCAGCACAAAAATCCTCAGGTCAAACTGTCGACCAGCATGACGTCACGCAGGACAAGCTTGTGTTGCTTTTTCTTTGGCTTTTTCGGGCATGAGAAAAAGTGTAATAACAGAACTCCCGAGAGGATAATTTAAAATGTCAAAAAGATTTTGTGGCTTCCGTTTTTTTTTTTTTGTGTGTGTGTGTGGGAAATGCTACAAATGGCTCTTTGAGTATTTATGATTGCCCACCCCTGGTCTAATATAATAACTCGCACTCCCTCTTCTATTATTTAAGTTAAAATTTTGAGCTAATTTTGACATTTGCACAACAAAACTTTTCAGACATTGTTTATAAAGTTAAAAAGTTCACTGTTTGGATTGATTGATTTCATTTCCATAAGTTCCTATTTGATAAAAAGTGTTTTTAACCCTGGAGAACCCACGGGGTCGAATTTGGCCCTTATAAATTCTGCTACTCAAATGCTACCCTTAAATCCCAAAGGGTCAAATTTGGCCTTAATCCTAAATTAGGATTAAATCATGAAATATTTGAACAAAAACATATATTTTGGTGTTCAGTGAACATATAGCAGTCATTTAATGTAAAACTTCATCCTTTTCCAAAGAAGAAAAGGGTTCTTGGGTTCTCCAGGGTTTTAAGCATCACAGGTCATGAAAGATGAAGGGATTGAGAAGTCCCTCAAAATGTCCTCCATCAATCCCACTTTGGCAGCACCTGGCATGCCGCCCACTCCCATTGCCATGCCACTGTTGCCATGGCGATGTGTGGACCTGCACAGCCCCCGAAGGCTGAATGGCCTGGTAGCGAGGCGGGGGTTATCATCAGCGACAGACAACGCCGGGCGTCCATCCAGAGGCCTGGGTGCTGGAGGAGGGAACCCAACCCTTGGAGTGGGGGGGATGGTAGCGGTGGCGGGGGGTCGGATGGAGTCTCTGAGAGGGTCCACCGGTAATGTCGAGCTCCTGGCCGGTCCACTGGGGGTCGGCCGCCCAACTCTCGTAAACGCAGGCCAGACGGCCTTGTCTGGGCTGGGAGGGGGGCCCGGGCTGGACGGTGGCCCAGCACGGTGACTGCCTGTCTAAGCAGGCGCTGGGCCACGCTGCCTCTCCTCTCTGGGCTCGTGCCCCTGTACTTGGATTTCAAAGGGAACCCGAATAGCACTCCAACAGTTTTTTGTTTTTTTTCTGTCAGCCACGGACACACACTCCCTCTCGTTCGGTGCCATTCCCACCACTACTGCCTCACATTTGGGAAGAGAAGAAGGGGGGGGGGGGGTTGTGCTGCTACACTGCACCCATCTGCCCCATGTCTTTGCATGCTGTGGACCATGATGCTGTAGCATGGCTCTCTGGACCACCAAAAAAAAACAAAAAAAAAACCTTGGCAATGGCAACTGGGGACCCCTCCGTTTGCGCTCTCCCTGTCCACCACATGTACACTCTGATGCACGCCATCTGATTTAAAATGTACTTACACAGAAACTAGCGCATGTGATCATGCTCGCGTAATGGAGACAGATGGTGGTTGATGCACACTTGAGTGAGTTCCATTGAAACTAACCATGCACAATATTCGGTGCATTCTGTTCGAGAGGGGCTGACTCAAAGTCACAAAGGTCCCGGCAGTCAGATGTGTGGTGCCGCCGTGTCTGCACGTATGACAAGCAGCTCACTCAGCACCGTCCGCAAGCGAAGTGACACTGACGGGATGAGTTTCCATTGGCCCAGATCTCTTCTTCTGTGGGTAGGATGCTCGTCGCTGGCCGCATGGCGCTTGGCTGGCAGGTCTTCCGCAAACATTCCTCCCCTCCCGATCGTGTCATTCCCGCAGCCGGCCTCCCTGCCCGGGGAGAGTGAGGGGCTTCTGGACGGTTGGGGTGGCCCACCACCAGCCACTAAGCTGGTCCCGAGCTCTGTGCTTTTACAAGTCCAGCCCCCAACAAATTCCAGAAGCCGCTGACGAGTCCCCCCGGCAACCAGGAGGGAGGTAAAGAAGGAGAAGGAGGAGAGGAGGGGAGGAGGATTAGAGGTGGGCTGCATTGTATTGTGACTGTCTGATAGAAAACAAACACGTTCAAATGTAAATACAACAGCACTGCTCTCATTTTGCCTTTTTTTTTTTAACATTGTTGTGTGACTGCTTGTCTTTCGGCATTCACACGTAGCACTATTGTGTGAATGCGGAAATCACACAAAATATCATCTTCTGCCTCCAGTACACTTCATTTGATCACTATACCTGTGCTGGCTTAACAATTTACACAAATGAATGCTGAGAAGGAAGTTTTTTTTTTTTATGGAAGCTGCTGTACATCAGAAGACTGGTAACACATTTTTTTTTTTTAAAGTCCAAAGATATTAAACTACAAACCTCTTCTTGTTGTGGTTTCTAGAGTAAGTGAATGCTGAAAAGCAAACCTTCATGCTCATGCTGCACTATCTAAGTCAGGGGTCGGCAACCCTAAATGTTGAAAGAGCCATATAGGACAAAAAAAAACAAAAAACAAATATGTCTGGAGCCGCAAAAAAATAAAAGCCTTCTATAAAACTTACAATAATGGAAACACATACTGTATGTATATAGGAGACTGGACTGTCAGAATATGTTTATGTTATTCATTCCTTTGTTGTGTGTTCACAAACGCCCCCATAGAATGTATTTTGTAATTTCCTCGCTTGATTTTTTGTTTTTGTTTTGGTGCATTATTTTCACTTTTCTTAGTGCCAGTGAAGTGATCATGAATTTCCGTTTTTCTGAGGCTGTCTTTGAACGCCTCTCGAGTCAACGAGAAGAGATAAGGCACGGAGTCGGACGCAGACGTGTCTGTGTTTGGCGAGACTGTTAAAAGCATAATTAAGTGTACGTTTTAAAAAACAACACCACAGCTCTCCTTTTTCGAAGCTGCCATGTATCTATATCTATTTGAGCTATATTAGCCTACTATCAAAATATTTTTCCATTTTCAACATTTTTTATAAAGCTCCAGGGAGCCACTAGATGTCGCTAAAGAGCCGCATGCGGCTCTGGAGCCGCGTGTTGCCGACCCCCGATCTAAGTAGGACTACAACTTCAAAACTCTGTTTTCTTGTCATTTCTCACACTTTCATTCCTTTTATAGTGCCCTTCTCTCATTTGTTACGTATTTTTACAAACTTCTTAGCTTTTTGCAACCTATTTTCATTGATCAGAAATAACTGTGAACTATTTGAACAGCCCCGTTTTCTCATTCATTTAAAAAAAAATATTCAATATGTAAATAAACTTTGCTTTATTGCATCTCTGTTCTCCTTCATTGAATATGGGCAGCTTGGGGACACTGTCTCTTCATTGTGTTGGTTATGCAAGCAAGAATTCTGCCGTGTGCGGCACATTTCGCGAAGGATGGCTTCAAGTTTGTAAGCTTTCACACAAACACACATTGACACATTGGTCAGTCCTATCCGGTGGCTGCGACCAGTCACGGCTCAGTTTGTGAACATCACCTGACCAATCTCAGAAAAGAACTGAGCCGTGATTGGTGGCAACTGTGATGTCATTTTCAGTCGACAGCAAGTGGCAAAATGGCCGCCCTCTGAGATGGATAAAAACAGGTCGATTTAGCAGCCTAATTCTTCTCCCACAAACGCAATATTAATAATAATGCCGTGTTTAGACTAGTGGGGGGGGGGGGGGGGCGCGTATTATTGTAAATAAATGTTTTGACTCGATTTCCAGAGTTCCCCCCCCTCAACTCAATTCATTTGACTTTCAGACCGTCAGCTCTATTAACATATTTTCACAAGCGCACACATTTTTCGAGGGACACGATAAGAATGGTCACTTTCTTCGTCATGGCTTGACTTTCAGTCTCTCTTCAAAGTAAAAGCAAAATTTCTCCTCTTGATTCTCTCAACATCATCCGATAAATATTTCTCTCAGGCCGAAGCTGCTGGAGGACAACTCAAGCAGCAGTAAGACAGGAGCAGTCAGGCCCCCTTCCCCGCCCCTCCTCCGTTCCCTCCCCCCTCATCCCACAACCCGAGCCCATCGCTCTGTTTACTCTCCTAATTACAGGGGAGGGGCCGGCTGACAGGCGAGCCATCACAGATTCCCCACAGGCCCCGAGGCTGGGAAAACACCCGCCGCTGTCTCCCAAAAAGCGCCGACGATGTCCAACTGTCACGGAGGAGCCTTCACTGGTGAAGGCCAGAGAGGGCCCAAAGAGAGATATTAAAGCGTGGGGAGGAATTGGCACTGTTGGCACTAACAGGGGGTACACTTGAGAAGTCCAATTGGGAAGCTGGGGGCATCGCCAAAGTGTCATTCAAAGCAAAGTGGGCTTTGGACAGGGAAACACAAGGCACGCACACGTACCGTTTCAGCGCTCAACTGGTGTAAAAGTACTGAAGCCATCAAACCACTGATTAGTGACTTTATTTCTTCACCTTTACAAACATAACGATGTACTCTGAGTGATACATATGGCTGATGTGTTAATTGCTCCTGTTGTGGTTCGCGATTGAACAGCATTC